>JAODAF010165182.1:2635-16835 GCA_027574765.1 Molpadia intermedia | reverse complement strand
TAAATTTTTAATTATATTATGCTTATGGTTATTACGTCTAAATTTGGTCTGCAATATTTCCAACATCAATACGTTTAGGGCATATCTTACACATCCGGGAAAATACAATATAATTAGTGGAATCACAATTAAATCTTCCCATTAAGTGTAAAGAAAAAGATGGTAATACTTGTTTGGACAATCATGACACCGTGGCTAACCGCAGGGAACATTGTAAACGCTTTCTTCAGTAGATAACTCGGAACAGAATATTAGGCTTCGAACTAACTTGACACATGTCACGAATTTCTAAACAACGTAATTACGCAGAATCCAAGTTTTTTTTTTCTCTAACTGTTTTGATTAAACATTAGCGATTTTTTATAGTTTTCTATACAATATTTTTCAGAGTTGTATTTCATTTTCTTTTGGCCCTTTGGGAATTTTTCAACTTGAAATACAGGGAATCCGCACAACGTCATGGCATTCTCGTGTGTCGATCATTAAAGCAGTAGGCAACCTAAAATTAAACAAAGGTAACACAATTGTGATACGATCAGCAGAGCTGTTGTCGAGTCCATCTTGTCCGAGTCCAGGGACCCAAGTCCGAGCTAAATCCGAATGCAAAGGCTAAACTATTTCAAACAGGGTTTTTGCTCCTAACGCTCACTCACAGAATTTCTGCTTCATTTGGGAAATATTTTACTTTATTTTATTATTGGTTATTACCTTAGTATAATGTATAGAATAAATATGGGTTCACATAGCCGTTGAGTGTATCAATCCTTCCAAAGGGAGATCAGAGAGTAATTTGGCACAATAAGTGCCCTTATAGAAGTATAATGAACGTTTTAAATAGGAAGAAATTCGGACCATTCTGCATAAGAAAACTTAGATGATCTTTTAAAAGAAAATCTGGTGACATTTAAAAGTTTCAAAATAGTCCCCAAATAAATTACAAAACACTTAAATTATCGACGCAACATGGATGAAACTATATTTTAGAATAACTAACACCACCCAAAGTGTGTTCATGGCGGTCGTAAAATGCTGAAGAGATTACATTTAGTCAGACATTAACATTAAAAAACTTGATTGTTTGCCATTACGCACATTCCCCTGAGTGTATATGATATACGCCTACACGTCTCTTATATGGGCATATGATTCGCCTAAGGAACGACGGGTAAAACGTCAAATCTAAGCGCCCATGTCTCACTTACATAATTTCCCAGACATTGTTTCATACATTTAGCAAGGGATATATATGTTGCGGCCTGATTATCAGATTCAACCTTTCGCTGTATAACTTGAGACCGCATTCTGAGTCGGCATGACTTAGCAAAAAGTTGAGATGCAGGACCGGATTTATGGGTGGGCCAACGGGACACAGGCCCAGGGGTCCCAACACAAAGGGGGCCCACAAATTACTATAATTACTTTTTGGTATGGCAATTGTCACGGTGCTGCAAAGTGCTAAATCTATCAAAGCTAGCCCATCAATGCACTCAACACATATTATGATCAATAAAATGTATCACTATTACCACATGAAAGGAAGATTATATCTTAAGAGCTTAATGAGGGTCTTAGGGGCCTACATAATATAGTGCCCATGGCTCCCACATTTCTAAATCCGGCTCTGCTGAGATGACAGGGAGTACAATCTGATTAGTACCCAATTAAAAATGTTGATTGAGGCGAGTAAGTTTCACTTAAATCCAACCCACATAAATCCCTGTACTGGATAGCAGTCGTATTTACGTGTCTGCGACAGCTCATAGCTATACACGCGCGTATACTTGAACAAACGAGGTTACTTTCCAGAAGCTGCCGCCGCTACTACGAAGATACAACACAGTCTAATTGTAGTTTTTAAGCGCAAACCACTTGATGTAAATTAAGTCGTAGTACACAAAAAACGTTCTAATTAAGGATTAAATTAGAAATTTGACGATGAGATCAGCAACCCCATGGATTGCCCTCTTGTTTATAAAGCGAGAAAGTTCGTGCCAAAGAAAATAGGTCAAAATGCTATTGGTCACAATACTGTTTTGAATATGTCACGGAGAATAATAACGGGTGGATACTATTCATGGACACAATTACAGGGAAGCACTGCCCATGGACAGTCGCATACTAATTGCTACCGCTTTAGCGCCAAGTTACCATTATAGACTACAAGGGCGGGGTTACTCTGGTCCTTCAAGTCATACCGGGCAAGAGGGGAGCTAGGGGGTGGGGCTGGGATTAACAGACCGAATCCAAATCCGGGAACCATATTGATTGTTATCCAAATGATTGATATAAGTCATATAACCCAAACATTCAGTAGTGGGAAAATATATGGTATACCGGTACTGGCTAACGATGTAAACGTTACCTGAGTGAACCATATATTAGTTGTATTTGCACTTACGGGGTAGGTTTGGTTATGTTTACTTTCAACATTTGTAAAGTGTTGTTTATGGTATACCAGTATTACAATGTATTTGGGATATTTAATGTATAGGCAATGCGGGCGAGTAGTGTTAGTTGTGGCATAATGTTACTTAACTATCTGTCAACATTGCAAAACGCTTTATTCACCAGGCCACATTATATATACTTATTGTCTGGTTTGAACGTTATTTCGGAAGGACATTTTTGCACAATGTAGTGACAAAGTAAAGTTGTTGGCGGGAAGAACGTTTCATATACCGTACGCGTTGTTATATTGACAATTACTTATAATGACGTTGACTTAACTTCGTTACAATTTCTCGTAATTAATGTCATTTTTAACCAAAGATGAAATGCAGTTCGAAAATTCGCCCGAATGCTGACTTGACATGTTACTTTAAAGATATTTAAGTAGAGATTTAATACTAGAAAATATCACTCGTAGAGGCTCCGTCTAAAACTACACTAGATAACACATATCGATACTAACATTCGATACCTCAGTCACTGCCATTGGAAGTCTCTAAAAGTCACTCCATAGATATTTCCATCATCGGTCTCTATATTATATCCGACCTCTTTATTTGTCGTGCAATTTGTGTTATACAACCGTGACAAGTTTTCTGATAGGAAACAAATCGTCTCTCCCCCTCAAACAAAACATAGTCGTGAGAATATAATATGTCATTTAAATCTAGTGCATGGTTGGGTTGGGTCCGCGGCATACGATACTGATTAAGGGAATGCGCATGCGTCATTAATTAACTGTTTGTCTCTGGGGTAAAATCGAGACGGCACATCGCCTTTAAGTTTCTAGATCGAGAACTCTGTTGGTGACTCTAGTAACTGAGTAAGTAGGTCTCGTGTCATCCTCAGCCATGATAATCTAGATGACTGTTCCCATGTGGAAAACTATACTGGTCGAAACATAGAGGAAGATTGTTATATCAGTGCTTGTCATTAAAGGGTGATCGACCAGTTTTGACAAAAGCCAACAAATGCGGCGAGATATATGTTTTCGGTTCGGGGTGAGGGGTTAAGGAGTTGATTCGGGTGAAGATTCAGCCCCCTTATAAAAATCGTTCCTGCACCTATCTGTGAATGGCTTCGTTGATATTTATTTATGTCACCTTCCTGTCATTAAAGTAATTAAATGAATTAACCATTATTTTGTACCAAAAATGGTCGACAGAAAATCTCAAAATATCATGGGCCGACACTTTCTGAAACGGTCGAGTTGCCAGAAGTGGTTAAAATAATCATTACGATTTTATGTCCACATTAAATCGGTTTAATGTCGATATTACTTCAATTTAATGTAGACATTAAATAATATTCAATCATAGGCGCTGCTTTATATGTCTGCATTAATTATATTTAATGCGAACATTAATGTGAATATATGCGGGCATTAAATCGAATATTGCGGGCATTAAATCGAATATATGTAGACATGTATTGGAATATATCCGGATATTAAATCGAATGTATGTGGAGATTATCATCAATCAATCATAATCAACCAATGCATGGGCAACCGCCGGCCTGCGACCCGCGGAGTGATTTCTTCTAGCCCGCGAGGGCCTGGTCAATTATATTTTGATCCGGCCCGCGGCGCAATACGTGAGAAATAATTTCGGCCCCGGGTTCTCAATCTGGCCCGCGATGTGATTTCGGTTCTGCAACTAAGTTTTACCAAACCCCACATAACACATTTAGTTTGCAATGTCAACCGCTTACCTTTGGTGGTCTTGCGTAGTCTAGGTACGAATTTATGTTAATTACCAACATTCGCATTCGTAACCCACTGCACATTACGTAGCCCAACTCACATCGGCCTATACTAGGCCGCCTCACGTTTGAGTGTTTGGGGTTTTCTTCTTTGCCAAAAATTGTCGAATAGTGTCATGGCTGGTGTAAAGAAAAGGAAGGTGGACATTGAATGTCGTTTTCCAAGAGAATAAATATAGCCCCTGCCCATTTAGTCGCAAGTATTTCCATAAAATTAACAACCGGTGACACTTGGAAATACACATCATAGCGATCGTGGCGAGGTTAGAACCAACTGTGGAATGAGGGGTCTGAATGGGTTGGCCCGCGGCCAAGTATCAGATTCGTAATTCGGCCAGCAATACGAACAAGGTTGCCCATGGCTGTAATGGTGTAGAGGTTTGTATATTGACACAAAACAGCGACATCCGCCAACAATTCCTCAATAATCACAGTACGGTAGCTGTTAGACTATATATACAGACATGCAGATAGCAAGCCCTTATTGTCGCGGTCGAAAACTCGTGTCATATCGGCTAAACCTTCTATTCTAACATAGCCTATAGCTATAGACTGATATAGTTCATAGATATATTTCATGCACGATCGGAAGAATGTCTTTTTGTCTAACGGTAACTGTGATTGGTCTCTTGTCTTGATGAATTGTTGCCGCCGTGGTTGTTTTTGTACCGAAAATTAATTAATGTCCACATATAAACCTCTACAGTAATTGGTTGATTTAATGTCCGCATACGTCGATTTAATGTCTGCATGTATTCAATTTATTGTCACATATATTCGAATATACGATTTGCATTTGTCCGCATACATTAAATTTAATGTCTCATATTTTCGAATTAATACATGTCCGCATTAAATATAAATAATGCGGACATACTCACCTGATTAGATAACATTTAATGTCCACACTAAATCGAATTAATGTCGACAATAAATAGATTTAATGTTGATATAAAATCGAATGTTTACATTAATTCGAGAATTGTCCACTGTGGCCTACCATAGCAGACTGCCTGGCGGTAATATCGACAAGATTGAAACAGGCCGCGCCTGTCAATCGACGCCATAATCGACGCCATAAACTTCGCAGGTAACATTTGTCAAAGTATTGAAAGAAACAATCATTTCAAAGTGTGTGTGTGTATAAATTATGCATTAATACTTCACGTAGAAAATAACCAATAAGAGGATATTTGAAATATTAATTTTCAAAACGACTTGTGAAACAGAAGAAATGAAAAAGAACCAATTACCGTCCTAGCGCATTAATGAGAACATTTCGTACGTAACAATTTACATTCTGCAAAACATTAAATTCTAGATGGCATTAATCATTCTGCTAAACTCCTTACGATGTATTTACACCAAGGCATAAATGTCTCAAAAAGCGATTACAGGAAATTGTAAGAATGTAAACATGACTGAAATTACCGGTCGTTGTGTAAGTTAATACCACAAAACAGCACAAAAACATTGTATTCACAATGTAAATTTATTCTTGACACAGTTTACTAAGATTACTTATCTATTATTATATAAAATGTACCCCATTGACGTCAGATATTACAAGAGTTGTCCATACAAATATGTTAGTAACGATTTAGAATAACCATAACGAGTTTTGTATGGTTCGCAGTGACGACTCGCTGAATATTATCTCTAAATCAAGTTCTTTTCGTTGTGTTTATCTCTCTCTATATATAATATCCCTTCGTAAACTGCAAGTCATATTGCAACGTGAAAAGTTAAAAACCTTATATACCCTCTTGATAGATGGTACTGAATTCCAAACTTTCAAACTATAATAGCAAAGTTTGGTTTCCATGACCACCAGAAATCGCATAGAGCAATCATACATTTTATATGTTCGTTGCTATAGCATCTGCCATGGGGTTGGTCGCTCGTCCGGGCTTTACAGTATTTTGGCAGATAATAAATCGAAGTTAATATATATATACAATATACAACAATCTAGTTTGTTTTCTACCAAAACGACACTGTGACGTCAACGCGACCATTCCCATAGCTTGACTTTTAACTTTAAGAGTACCTACCACGGTGAACACTTGTCGACTCCATGCACTAGTGACTCGCATTAAGGAGCTTTCGTTTATACAGTCACTAAAGTTTTGCACAGTGGACGATTTTCCAACTGCCTGGTGCTTGTTTATTCATCGTCATTTCCCCCTATACGTCCAAAGGCCGAATGCTGAACCATTTTTTTGGCCCTAACGTACAACAACTGGGGATTTTGATTTAGCATATAACAAGATATATATGCCTAGAATACAATGTACAATTTCGCAATAACGGAATGAGAAAAACGGCAACTATTTCTATATTAAAATATTTATATCTTATTACGGGAAAATGATTGCTCTGTTTGAGTGAATTTTACGAATATATAATAATAAATAATAAATAATAAAAGAAAAATGCAAATTATATCGCATCCCGATTTGCTTTCTTCACCTTGGATGGAACGTAGTGAGGTTTCCGATATTTGGGGAGCCTGGGGTGATACTGGGGTGGGGTTAAATGTTGCCTGGGTGGACTGTGGCGGTATTTGTTGTTATGTTTTTGTTTCAGTATTTCTCTCAGTATTTAGGCCTGGTAACCTTCTGATTTCTTCACCATGTTTTCTCACCATGTATTTCGATGTCTTCGCCTGGTGGGTTTCATCCTTCACCAAACTGTTCTGCCACACCATAAGCTTAGTTTGGGGCTAAGTCTCAGTTGCCAATGATTACATTCTATCCGTAAGCTCCTAAGCAACATGCCTTCTATAGCTTGATTTTAGTGCAACAAGAATAAACCTACACCTATATTGTTGGATCGGATATCACGTTTTTCGTGATCGATTTTTTTTAAATTTCTTTCTTCAGTTTACAATTAGTGTATTCATTTAATACTGTGAAAGATCCGCTTTCAATATATCCCATTATCAGCATAATATCTAGTCTCTGGAGGAAGATCTTCCAAAGCGGATTTGCGTCATCGAAGAAAAATAGTTTCGAATGTATCAATCACGTGGTCATTAGATGTAATGTTATTGTATTAACTTTAATGATTTTGGGTAAAAACATTAGTAGCTCCAGCATGCTTATTTCCTGGGAATAAATACAAGAAAAGGGTTCCTGTGTCATCGATTTTTTTTCTTTCTGTTCAGTACCACGAGATTTTAAATTAAGTTTTATACCTTAATCTATGCTGGGTACAGGAGTGATGCAGGAGATGGCTTAAATCCACATAGGTCCCGTGTATGTTTTTCTACGTTTGGCTGAAACCACATGGATGGACTCTTGACCATGTTGAGCCTCATAAGGAATTAGTATACGGTGTAGTCATTCGCGCTTTATGATGTAGCATTACTATGGTTAAAACATTTATTAAGGGCGTGGGGGCGGGCTCATAAGATAAGTTTGGGATGCCCAAATCTGTCGACTATATGTGGCATATACATTGACTTCCTAAATATTGAGTGGGGTAGAAAGAGTATGGGCGACTGGGCAACTGTTGGTTGCACGATCGTCAACTGTCATCCAATCCATGGCCATGTTTCATAATAGGAGATATTACATATATGAACATGAAAATGTGGAAAGTTTTGGCTAATATTTCTTCTTTTCATAATCAACTTAGAGTAAATGCTCGTTAATAATCCATTCAAAGATCATAGAAATTATCTATAATTAAACGAAACATGGTTTTAATGTCAAAAGGGATTTCCTGGTCATTGAACTACTAGATATTTTAAGTTTTGCTTATGTGGTTTATTTCAAAGACGTTAACCCAAACGGCCTATTTAAACACCGAACATTATATCCCATGAATGAAATGAATGATTGGTCCTGTCATATTATAATAATCAACACATGGTTTTGATCTAGGAATCTAGGACATAGACTACAGAAGGACGAAAACACATTTTTGGCCCACTTTCTAGAATATTTCAATCTACGATATTTGTAGAATTTCGCTTATTTTGTGAAATGATTGAAATCGAGATTGGGCTGTTTATGCAAAATAAAGGTTATGTATATCCCCAGATATACTTACCGTATACTACATCTATGGTCTTACACTATCCTATAACCTAGGTATGTAACACAAATAAAACCATGAAAAAATATACAACCGGCTGATAACATATTCGGGGAGACTCAGCGTCTGCGGTCTGTGAATTCGGATTACGATCAAGTTGCGATCCTATTGGAATAACTTTGTCGTCAAGTCTTTACGTGACCGGCTTTTCAGCTATATTATACGCGGCAGACTGGGACCATCATCGACGGCACACACGAACCGGCGATATCTCTCTTCGTGTGTACTGCCATTGTTAGGTATATAGGTAATTTGTAATTATATTGGTAATTTATTATATTATTTTCTGCCGCAGAGATCTTATTTCCATTTTTTGTTTATAAACTTAAATTAGTTGATTTTACTTACTTAGGCATTTACAAATAAATATGTGGTCGTACTAGAACTAAAATCATGGTTGCGAAGTTTCATATTTTCAATCATTATCGAACAAACACATCACAAGTATTGCATGTTACACATGCGTGTCAATGTATACCTGCCCACACAATATATGAACATTTATCGTTGCTTTCATTATCATTTTGGTTTGCGGTTTATTAAGTATATTTCATAAACGATTTAATAGTGTACCATAATGTGTTTGTTTATAAAATATTTCAAAATCTGGACGTTTTTGTTTATTTTATTTTTAGGTATGAGTATCTGCATTATATGTATGATTTAAGTATCCATCGTGATTTACCCGTTTGATAATATTTGAAAGTGGAATTGTTGTAAACCTTCTTTCGTTTTTAATAAACATCTATATATTATATACTTTATTCCCTCGAGTGGTCTTCTAACAAAAACAAATGCTACACATGCTTTCAACCGTTAGCCTATTTGTGGTAAGGCAAAATGAACGTTTATTTCAAGTTTGATTAAAGCAGTATATATGATGGTGGGGTAATGCAACAGCTGAGAAAAAAAAAGAAGTTGGGCAGAAATGATTGAGCTGTTACCATTATTTAAATGCTTGCTCAAAATATGTCCCATAATAATCTGTCTCTGCGGGCGATACACATGTACAACGATTACTGTAAAAGTTGTAATTTATGCTAACCCTGACACATCAGTTACTAACTATAACCCTAACCTGACCGTAACTCTAACATTAACATGATTACAATACGGTGGTATACCATTATAGCATGTGTTAAACCAGACACAGTAGTTACTACAGTAGTTAACACATGTTACAATGGTATAACACCTTACAGTTTTTACTGATGCACGTTGTCACACCTTATACCGTAATTGCTGTACAAGCCATGTGTATCGGGTACGGTAGTCTCTGCAATATACACGTTGTGTTCAATCATATTAATTGTTCTATATACTGTCTTTCAGTAACTAATATATACATGTCAATAACTATAACTGAGACAAAACTATTTTCTTCTACAATCTATTTATTATTTTCTGATCATCAGACTGCCTCGTTCAAACAAATCTAAACCTACAGACCTGACACTGGTACATTAACCTATGAAATTAAGCCGCATTATCTAAACAACCAGCTATTCTACGCTGAAAATTGTTGTCCCTCTTGACAAGTCAAACAGTGGCTGATCATATGACAATTGTCAAGTAAGTAACCTGAGTTTGAAACAACAAACAATTTAGAGGATAACGAAGGACATTAACCCGAAACTTCGGTGTACTGTGTTTGACGAATGCCTACAATTGGGAAATAGATTAGTGGTATGGAACGTGTACCACTCGCAAACATCTCGTAAACATTATTATCTTCAATTTGGATAAAAAAATATCTGAGTAGATAACTCTTCACTTTAATGACAATTTTAAAGAAAAGTCAACAAAATGCGTAGTATGAGGATGCGTTAATTATATACCGGAATCTTCGGACCGTACAGTATGTTATGACCATTCCTGCCAGGGCCAATGAAATCAGAGTCATACTATAGTCACAACAAAGCTTTGCCATCATTTGTTTCTCTCTTTATTTCTTAATATATAAAAAAAAATCTAAAATAGAAGAATTAGACATTGAACATTTAATTATATTTATTTAATATATTTAATTATTTACCGTATTTCTCTTGTTTGTTTTTATGTAATCGTAGGTTTGGTCATCACAACAAAGTAGTCACCTCGATTTGTTTTCAAAATCATTAATCAATTATACACGTGACCATTTTGTGCCCACATACACCTACAATATGAAAGGCATAATACGTAATGGGCTAATACAATACCTTATCTACCAGTAAAAAAACATCAGGATGGTTCTAAGCATATATATTTTCCAAAAGTGCAAGGGAAATCTGAAGCAATATCAGTTTAGGTTCAACTCGGCCGCAACCTATAAAGCTTATTGTGATGATGAGTTTACTTAAGGTTAAATAGAAGTCAATGTATTTCACCCAGATGGTTAATACTATTAGAAATGCCATAGCATTGTAATGAGTTAAAACTAGTGTTTGTGACCTATACTCATCGCAAGTGTGGAATCTTAATCACAGTAATTACAGAAATATATATGGTATGACTGAATCATTCGTCAAATGCTTAGTAATTGTCTACAACATTATAATACACTAAAATAGTGCCATGATGTTCGATCAGTGAGTTGGCCATGTTATAATCACCAAAGCATGTACCCATTATATATCAATATATGTCACGGAGACGAACCGAAGGCATACACGTATTTGCACGATCACGATACGCTCAAAACTGAAGTAGCTGCTCGTTTTTTATCAGGCCGACGAAGAGAGATCCCGCGCTCGGTATGACTAATCACTTACAACCTACGGATATCACCTGTGACTGTCCGACACGCGGTACAAAAAAGGGTAAGGGATTAACAAAAAATATTTGGATGTGATGAAGCAAGCATTAGAAGGAACTTTTTTGGATTGGGTCTGGAAAAGATCTAGGTTGATCTCCTAAATGCGTGATAAGAGTTTACATGCTCATCGTATGGTAGATGCACGATCTACAACGCTGTATGGTTCATGACGTTTGACATGTTAACATGTGCGAGTTCAAATAATACCATAAACCCTTACCACGAAAGAACTCCCGTATTATTTACAAATGTCCAAAATCAAAATCCATGGTTCATCTGAAGAAAAGTACATTATCATATTTTTTGCACTCTGTCGAAGATGCTCGGTATGTAGAAAGGTTAATAGTAAATAATGTTTTGACTAATTCATCTGGGGATTAGTTTTTAGTAATAAAAAGCAAATCTTCTTTCGCAATAACAATGTTGAAGTCTATACCGTGTGCTTTCATCATTCCCGTGTTTATATTATTCTCCAAAGCGTCGTAGGAAGCTCTTTGGAAGTGTGTGAGATGGTTGGGACCAGGATGGGACATACCTCAATCAGTCATATATGATCGGTACCGTATCTTATTTTATTTATTTATTTATTGTAATTGTAAGCACATGTCCCCATCCTCCTGGTTTCCACACAATAGCTTCTCCCTGTGGTAATAATTAGGCCTAATTGTGTATAACTTAATTATGTGAATGCTGGCTTGTACTGCCTCATGGCGGGCGTCTTACTCCTACGTACTGTAATAATGAATCATTTGCACGAGACAAATCTAGAAAGAAAGGTTTAATAATATATTCAGCTAGAAAAGAATACATAAATATGTAAATAGGTATACAGCTGTCATTGTCGTTGAAGACATATTTCTCTGCCTAGTCATATAGTCTCATCTGTGTTTGTGTTTATCGATGGCCGCTGATTGCTCTAATTCTGAAGGGGTTATCAATTTGTCCTGCACCAGCAAACCTGGAAATCTAATATATTTAATTTTTGGAATGGAACTTTGTTTCTATAAAAAAACATGATCCCTTGGCGACTGGCCCGATTCCACTTGACTTATTCATAAAGAACATTGACACTCACTCCTCGGTTTATTATCACCCGAGGGAACCCACTAAACGCAGCTGTACAAAACCCACAGTGAATGTTAACTTCGTCCTACAAAGTGAGAGAAAGGTTAAATCATATATCTAAATGTCTGTATAAACATAATTCTGTGTTAGTGGAAACATATATGACGGAAATTGCAGCATTTATAGGAATCCACTGATATATTATAGTGTTTCCTGGCTGATTCCTATATAGAAGAAAACTTCAAGAACTTAGCTGTCAATTAATTGCAAATTCGAAATAATTAAGTTTCGGGTCATTTTGATATTACAGGTGCATACATTATTAAGAATTAGATGTCTCCGGAAGCGGTATATATGCTTTTGTATTTCTTAAGGGTAGATCTGTAGCTATTTTACAGTAACATGTAATAAATACGAAATAGGTACTATAATTATTTCATAGATTAGTTTAAGACATAATGAAATTAAAAAGTAAACGTAGCAAAAACACATGAATTTGTAGCGAGGTATGGAAACCTACGCAAAACATAAAATACCACAGTTTCACATATGTATAATCATGCCTAACCAACTTCGAAGGCAGCTCTACAAAATCTTCGGCTCAACATTACCTTCTTCCTAGGCAAATTGGGGCCCACTAATATTATGACGTAACCTTTTGTTGGGCCTTGGGTATAATGGCAACGTCATAATTACAAGGCTTCCTTAAAATAATAAAATCATTTTAACATAAATGATTGACGGATCTTTGGGAGTCTATCGGGATTTACAATAGAAAGAGAGCGGAAACAAACGTAAGTTGGTGAAATGCTTGACAAGGAATAAGCTTTAATAAAATGCGCGCAAAACTGGTTTAACACTGTATACCACAAGCTCACGGGTATATATATATACCTCAATTAATATTTAATGTGTAATGTTTCGAATGCTCATGGATCAAATGAAGTAATGCGTAAATTATTTATTTGACTAACAACTCTTCCGACTTCCTCCACCACTTCCGCTATACAATTAGATATCAATCCATTTCAGGACAAACTTTTATAAGTGCATTTGACTAATGCTTGAAGATGAAGATAGCGTTTATCATTTAATAAACGACGAGTGAGAAATTTAAGTGTTATCCTGCGGGATAACATAATTGTTCTTAAAGGAAAACCGTCTTAAATTGGCGGAAATATGGTATTCACATTACATCATAAAGACCTGTGTCACGAGAGACAAATCTCCTAATGTGTATGTTGCCTTTATTCTTTACCACGCTGTGTAATATTTACACAATCCCTAGACAGGTATATATGGTATTCACATTACATCATAAAGACATGTGTCACGAGAGACAAATCTCCTAATGTGTATCATTGTCTTTATTCTATACCACGCTGTGTAATATTTACACACTCCCTAGACAGGTATGGTATTCACATTTCATTCTGAAGACCTCAATACCTGTGTCACGCTTGTATACCTAGACGAGTACACTGTAGTTACACATCAGATAGCCTATCGTAAGTGTAAAGTGTAACAAAAGAAGCATAAGCACCCTTATCTCGCTTTACTTTTCTATTTGAAGCTTTATATCTTTTCCAAGAAATTTCAGAAATTATGTACTAAATTTTTGTTTCAGTTAGAAAAACGAATTCGTTTGAGTAATAAAAGCCCTCCAATTACGTTTACAAATCTCGCAGAAGCGTTCCCTGGCTGGCAAGCATTGGCTTCGTTAACCAGTGGTTTTACGTACACCTTTAATTAGGCCTACATTGTATGCTACATAGTACATATTTGTATGTGTATATTTCACACTGCTTGCTTTGTGTACACTGATAAATGTATTGAAATAAACGTTGAAGAAAACATGGACTGAATCATTTTGAGCCTAAGTCGCCCGTGCATGTGGTAGGTGGTGGGTCGGGCGCCAACCCCCCCCCCCCCCTTTTGCCGGAGTCCAAACCCTGTAAAAATGCCTTCTATGTGTACTATTTTTGGCTGTCAGGTGGCAATAAATCGCCGCTAACGGTGTTT
>JAODAF010165071.1:0-10104 GCA_027574765.1 Molpadia intermedia | reverse complement strand
CCCCTGACAAAACATGTCCGCCCCTGTTGTAGGCAGACATTATAAATACTCTCCAAAACACAACATCTCAATATCTCCTTTCATTTTCAAGTTGTCATTGTGTTTTTTTTCTAAAATAGGAAAATTGACTTGAAGCAAGTCTTTGACATTACTGAGCCATAAGTTCTTAAAGTTTAATGTGTTTTCACTTCAAACGTTCTTATTCTGGTAACTAGGCTACTATTTCTATTCGAATTGGAGACAATTACCAAAAAATGTGTTGTAAGGTATTACCAACAATTTGTTTCAATTAAAAAAAAAAACTTTCACCAAGTAATCATGCATGTTAGCATCATAGAAATGAAGTGAGCTGTATAAATAGCAGCACTCGTCACTCGAACATATTTTGAAAACGCAGTAACATTACTTTCTTCATTGACTTACATCACTAACTTCGTTATTTGGCGAACAACTGCAGCATTGCAGAAGTTCACAGTTCGTTCATAGTACCCAGACTCACTGGAAGGCTGACGAGAAAGATGAATGGCACCTACAGATTACCATAGCATGACCGATCCGAGTTTTGGATTCGAGTGGTGGCAATTTAGGAAGGTTTTGAACTGCTCTGATGGAGTCATTTAACCATACCAGTGACGAATTCCCTTAAACGTTTAAGTCACCTTAAAATAATGTTCACACCATCCGTACTTTCATTTATACCCTTCAACATCAAAGAATAAACCGTTCCCCGTCCCGAAATTTAAATAAATATCTGGCCCCTTTAAATATCATGTTTTTCAGTAACATTTTCTGTCTGTTTGAATCTAAAATCAAACAGTAGGGCAATCCACGGAGTTGCAGATCTCATCACAATCATCATTTTGACCTCTGACCTTTATATGCAAATTAATATCAATAAGTGTATGAATATATTGTACCAATGGTACCTGTGAAAATCCCATGCAAATCCAAGTTTTACACAAGGAGGTATTGCCAAAAAATGTTATTTTACTTAATTTGACCATTGACCCTTGACCTTTGACCTCTGACCTTGAGTGTCTGCGAGACTCTAAGTTAGGTCGTGGGGTAACTAGTTAATCGGATAAGCGGTTTAGGAGGAGTTCGCGACACAAATTTTCAATTTACACACACACACAAACTTTCGCACTTTTTGACCTTTACCACAAAGGTGGATTCTCGGTGACCCATGGGTACCTCACCATGGGTTACACCCGACAAATCATGATGAAAAACATTAGCATGGCAACTGTTGCTGTGGTACCTGGTGAGGCCAAAATAGTGTGTAACAGTCAATTGACTACAATATCTCACCCCCTAATGGGGTGATGAGATAATTATGTCAAACATGCTATCTGAACAAATCTGTGCAAAGTCAATAGTAATTTATTAGTTTGAGCTGGTAGGTAGTATAGCAGGTGGTAATTTTCTTAGTCCTAATCAGGTTTGACAGTAACCCCAAGCACACCCACTCAACGGACTCTACACTAAAGGTCACTAGTGGGTGCAGTACTTGTCTGTGGATATTATATATCATATAGAAGTTTCTACTGTGATGATAGGAGCTGTGGAAAATTTGAAGGGTCATTGGCAATTTGTCATTAATGTGATCATATTTACCCTATATTAAAATATTCATAATACCAATCCATGCCTTAATACCAAATATGATACAACTCGTGCATAGGGTTAATAGCGAAAATATCGACATTTTCAGAATGTTACATTTAGCACCGTCCACTCATTAGCGTTTATGTGATATGTAGCCTACACAAAACGATATGAACTGTCCGACTAACTACGACCAATAAATACACCAAGTTTGACATTTGAGATACCGTGTTTAGAAACTATATGAACTGAAACTATGTTGCGCATCGCCACTCATTAACAAGAACGTTTTGCATTCAACAACATCTTCATATTGCTATAATACACATCATGACAATCATGAAGCAAATCATCATGAAGCAAAACAAACATGAAGCAAATATTTTGACCCCTACTCTCCGGGTGGACTCCCTGTCAACCTTGAGTACCGTGGTATGTCTTCTGTAACTCGTTACTCAATGACATATAACTACCAATAATAACCATCAGACTACTGCAATATCTCGTCTAACCCTAACGACTTGGAGGTGAGAAGATGACAATTTACAAGCCATGACTAAAGTTAGCAACATATGAAATGATAAACGTCTTCATGTCCACCGTGACCTCAAATTAAACACTGAAGCTAGTCGATTAAAAATGATTTCCTGTACCACTACAGTCAAGTTCAAGTCGTATAGTTTGTCCAAGAGCTCGAGCCTGGTCAGGTCAAATTTCAAGCCATCTTGTTTGTATATATTGATCAAAGTACAAGCCGTTTTATAATATTCTGCTAATATACGTATGGTATCATGTAATTAAATACAACTAATCATATAAGCAGACTGTATAAGCAGAGATACAAGTGTGTACTAAAGGTACAATTTAACTTACACCTGAAGTTGGTCACGTATCTTCTTGCAACTGAATGTTTCTCAACAAGTAATACTCGTTTATAGCACATCGCTGGACCCAACTGTTGACCATCAGGATGTCTGCCAAGTACCGTATTGCCGCGCTGGGATGTTTTCTTTCATCAGCTACGTTTGGCCGCTTCGTGTTTCTCCCATGTATTGGGTGGTCACTTCCTAAAATTATTCTAGCTTCTGTAACAGGTTGGTATACTGCACGGGCGGTGGAAATGGTTGAGAAAGAGGGGTAGATTCTCGTTTAGAAAGTATAGGAATCACACGAGAAGATTGTCATCAGGGGCCTCAGTTGTCGAGTGAAATTTCGGTTTTAGTAATATTTTATTCTTTTAGGAATAAATTATCACGAGTGATATTTCATTCGATGAAGAGTGCTCAATGGTAGCATATGCACCTTTTCGAGTCATTCTCATATTTTAAAGCAAATTATCATTCAAAACAAGTCAAAATTTATTCGATGAAAGAGTGCTTACTGATACCACACTTTCATTCTCATATATTATGTGTGGGAAGATTAAAAACCGAGAACCTATCTATAAAGTCATTTGGTATAGACATCGATCTTTGACCGAAAAGATAAAATATGTAAGGTTACAATTTTCAGAAGGAATTATCCAAGTTTGGTTCAAAGGATTGTGTAATCAAAGGCAATATGAAGATTTGTGGTTGTCTAGTATTCGATTGGGACGACATGGTTTGGACATTCACACTGTTCTTCTATTTTGATACCTATAAGATATGATACTCCCGAAGAATATTTGGGGTACCTCAATGAATTATTGAAACTATGCATTTATAATATTGTCCACCCAGCGACAAGGGGACAACCGCTCTGTTCGTCCGTGATTTATACTTTCTCCAGCATGTTCTAGATGTTTAATTTTGAGAATCGAAACCACAAATATGCATTGTATATCAACCAAACAGACCCAATAGGTCATACATATTTCATCTTGTGAGGTACCTCCACCTTGTCAAAACCTACTTACGTATACTGGCTTGGGCAATGAGTCTGACGTGTATCATGGAATCATCTTGTGTCTTGTGAGGTCCGTTCACCTCGTGAACACCTACTTACGTATGGGGGCCTGGACAATGAGCTGAGTCTGACCATTAAATCCATACATTAAACACTTTTTACATGTTGTTGTGGTGTAGTACAGTATGCGTTCAATGAATTAAGGTGCTAATTTGTATTTTGTTTTTTATCTCATTACAGGAATAGTTGTGTTGTTTATGTTTACATTTGGAGCCACTTACATGTATCTCTCAACAAGACGTGTTTCGAAACATCATACACTGACCACTGTGCTTCTTCACTTTGTGATCAGACATTTTGTCTTCTACATGGGGTATAAGAAACTGAACACACTGCGCAAAGCTTTTCTAAATCCTCGACAAGCACAGGAACTACGTTTACGAGAAATCATATCAACAAATAAAATGACCGACTATGGAAAGAAATTTAACTTGAAAGAAATACATAGCTTGGAGCAGCTCAATGCAAAACACCCTCTTACAAAATATGAACATTATTTACCCTTTGTGCGAAGGGTGGGGAAGAGGGAACATAACGTAATGACGGCCATACCAATTACGCGACTTGCATTGACGAGTGGTACCACAGGTGATGGAAAGCAAATTCCAATTAATATGAATAACTTGATCCAAGGCATTGGTGCACTCCTAAACGTGCACTCTACGTTCTTTTCTGATGTACAGATTATGCAACCTGAATTTCGACTTCACTGTAACGGTAAAATATTCAAGAGTGAAGAAGGAATGCATATCACTGCTGTGTCGACTATAGACAAAACAATCGCGCATCTCATGCAAGGTTATACTTCACCGCCAGACGGGTTTTTAATTGACACTCTTGAAGAGTCATACTACGTTCATTTTCTCTTTGCTCTCAGAGAGAGAAATGTTGGACCGATTAACGGTTCTTTTGTTACCTTCTTTGTGGAAGCATTGAAATATCTTCAACAAAATTGGCGGCAGATGGTACACGATATAGCTACAGGAACCCTTAACCCGAATCTGAATCTTCCCCCATCGATCAGAAAATCTCTTACAAGAGCTCTTGGATCTGGTGACGCAGAAAGAGCTAAAGAAGTCGGAGACGAGTGCGAGAAGGGGCAACAAGGAATCGTGAAGAGATTATGGCCTCACTCGAGATTTATTACGTTAGTTGATAATGTCGGAGTGAGAGACCATCTAATGAAAACATCATGTCAAGGTAAATCAATAATAGAATTCCATTCAAATAGTAATAAAAAAATCGAAACTGAGGACCTTTTGGACTAAATTATGTATGCATGCGATGTGATTATACGTTTGTATCACAAATACATTCGAAAAACACATTTCTCATTAAACATTTGTCATTGCTCCTCATCTTGAATTTGCCCTGTCGTTTCTATACATGTCACATTCAGTCGCTTAGGCTACTTTGTAAACATATACTTGATTAGACGAGTTCAGTTTTGTAAGGGGAGTTTGTTTATCAGTACTCACAGCAGTGATGAAACCACTAATTTATTCCAGTATATATTACCGACAGCTCTGACTATTGAGCAGCAGAACTTATGATCTCTCTACAAAGTTGTGTCCCACTATTAATTCTCCCAACGATTTACTAAATTCGTTAGTTCACATGGCCGCCATGCCTTTTAAAAATTTTCAACTGGTACATGGTACCCATCTCATAATAGCTGATGGCATGGGAGTCAACATTTTAATATCATGAGTATTAGGACTACAAGAGAAGGTTATGATTCCCTACCTACCTGGATTCCTAAATCACTTTCGTTCCACCATATGTTTACATCATCATCAGTACTTTCATGTAATATAGAAAGCAATAATAATGACTTAAAGCATGTCGTAACAACTCAGTCTCAAAATACATTTTTGAACATTTCTCAAACATTTTGGGCGGATGAACAATTTTCTAATAGCAGTGCACAACCTGCTTGTTTGATATTCTACAGGGTTACAGATCTATTCTATGATGATGATGTGCTCCGAAGGCATTTTGTCCTACAATCTTACTCCACTCAAAGAAGGGAGTGAGGAATATGTTCTCAATGTTGACGAAATTGTGTTTGAATTCATTATCGAAGAGGACATGTAAGTATAATGTTATTTATACTAACTTTATAATAGTTAACATTAATGTTCTATATGGTTCGGTCTGCTGATGTATGCCAGATACAATCGCATCAAAATCGGCCGCATTACTAAGGGGTCAAACTAGACTTAGTCTAAATCACAAACCGTGTTTTTTATGATATTCCCTCGCGACGAGAAATGATTCCGAAGTGTGTTATTGCGCGGCTAACTTGACTTGTAACACGCAATAATGACTGGTAACCCAGCAAATACAGGATTCCTCGGATTGCTCTGGTGGGTAAGTATTAGTGTGTGAATAATTTGTCTGTTTGTAAATATGATGTCTCAAAATGATTACCATTGTTTGTGTTTATCAAGGGGCAGGAGTCGCGGAGGGGAAGGCACTGGTCTTACTAAGAGCTGTATATGATATAATAATATTCTGCTTTAATTGAGGTCACTGGCCATTTGAAGATTTGAACACCTAATATATGGGCAGCTTATGTTGTCCACATACAATAATCACATAATTTCCAAGATTACAATGTATTACTATAATTTAATTTCTTATACTTATTTTATTATTTGAACTACACTCTATTACCGCACGTCTATGACAATTCATACAATGGGGTGGTATTGTACAAATAATCGTTTGCTATATTAAAATCTTTATTACAAAATATGATATTTGTATTTGCCTTAAAGAACGAAGACCGACCCTAAAACTTATTTGATTGATGAAGTTGAAGTTGGCAAGAATTACGAACTGGTCATCTCTCAGATATATGGCTTATACAGATATCGTTTCGGTGACGTCATTCAGATATGTGGATTTTACCAAAACTGTCCAAAGGTCAAGTTCGTCTATAGGTAAATATACATAAAACCTTTGCATATTTTAAAGGAATAAAAAAGCAACCTCCAAATTATATTTCTGTTTGTCTATTGAGGTACTATTTGACGCAGGCTATATCAAATCTATGTGGTGTCACGGTTCAAAAGCTTATGTTTTGCACTCTACCAAATTTTCATAATGCTATATAACATGTTAGTAAGTAAACATGAAGCAAATCAGGCAAGATTTATTAAGATATTGAAAATTCTACCATTTTATATTTAGCCGGGCCCAGCCATTCATTTGTATTCATTTCATAATACATACTCTAAAACCATCTACTAACTCAGTTTGACTTGAATTCAACTTCTTATTCTTAAGATTCCATTTTTACAATATATATCAAATGGAAATATGTAGTGTTACCGCTCATTATTAATCAACAATCTCATGTGTTACACGTCTGCTATAATATATGATATACAAGAAAGAAATCAGGTTAGGATTTATCAAGATATCCGACGTCATTGATAGGTGTAATAATGAGTCATGTCAGTAGGGGCCATCTACTCAATATGGCCAATATATAAATAAAGTTTGACATCCATCACACTTGCCATTCTTGAGATATTGTTTACAAGCTGGATGTGACATACACACATACGGCAACTTGACTGGATATAGGATCCGATGATCGGAACCAAAAACGGAACAGCTGCATTGGTTTCGATCCCTCTGTGAGCGTGCAAAGAAATAAAGGGTTATAGCAAATACATTGTACCAGCATTGATTACGCGATTGCTGTTCCGAAGTTGTGCTTTTGTCAACCTAAGTAGAATAAGTTACAATAAATCATTGCAAAAATATGAACAAATGTCAGTTTACGTTGTCGCATACTATACTGTTAGACATTGATGTCATGCATGATGTGCATGGTAATGTTTGAACAATCTTCTGATGAAGGATCATGAAGCTATGTACACATGATATCACTCATAAAATATTTGATAAAATATGTACATGCGCTAATATTGTATCTAATATGATCAGAATTATTATGTCTCTCAATTGACATAGCAACGGTTACCATGGTAACACCACGAACAACACCACCTAAAATGGTTAGCCGTTTAACTTTAAACTATAGGTTGGTGTCCCATTGCTTAACTTAAAGTGTCTAGCTCAAATTTCGTAAATTTACATTTCTGTCATATCTACTATGTGTAAAGATTCTATTTGCTTGGGACTTTCGTATAATTACCTTATAGATACATAAAAGGTCAATATACATTTTAGCCCAAGATATGTGTAATAACCCCCATATAGCCTAATTAACTTTAAATGTGGTAGGTAGGCACCCCGTGACCTAGCTTAGTGTCTCGCAGATCATCACAATCAAAGAACAAGTGTTTAACCCTTCAACTACCAATGGGGTCCAAACATATTGGCGCTATTCCACTAGGAACACGACTAGTCAGCAGAGAGACTTTCGTGCATCGGCTTAACCATTCAACTACCAATGGGGTCGTATGCGACCAAGGTCGTCACAGGGCTACTAAGGGCGATATTCCACTAGGAACAAAGTCCGGAGTTACGTAATAGTTTCACGCTCGGGCAACCCGGGTACGTGCTTGAAAAAGCCGGTAAGTAGCACTGTGACGGGCTCCGCGTCAACAAGTAAAGACGTGTTGCACTGTAGATATAGCGCGGTGCATAAAGGGTTAAATCCATTTATACGGTCCAGGACTTTAATGGCAAAGCTCGAACATGTGGTGGTCTGGAGAAATTAAAGTATTTACAACGCTTACCTTACCTTGTTGATACATCAATTTATCATTAAATGCGACTTCCTGTCATCCGACTGCCAAATATAGTTGATAGCAAGGGGGATAATGTCATACTTGCAATGATGTTACAGTAATAGTAAAACTAATGTGAAAGTTTTAGACAGTTCCGTTATTGTAAATTTCCCCAAAATTCACTAGTCTACATATGTATGTATCTCATTTCATAATGGTGCTTATAGTAGTAGCATGCTATCACTTTATTACCTACATTATAACAAAATAGGCTATTCACGTTTAAAATATTCACTTTTAAGAGCTATTAAACTTCTCTTTCATTCAGGCATTCATTATATTTAAATTCAATATATTGCATTGACAATCATTAATACCAATTTGAAATGCTGAAAAGCTTTTAAGATGATTGCTGTGTACATTAAAATGCTATTCAAACATCCTGTCTCTACAACAAATTGGGTTGACTCTTTATTTCATTACAGCTGCTTTCATTCACAAATTTATTATCTGAACGTGCAAGGCTAAAACCCTCTATAAACCATTCCATTAGAAGTATATGTACATAATAAATTACAATGTCCAGGCTTATAATGAGTATTGAGTACACAGTAGTAATTGATAATGTTTCTGGAAATGATGTTTTGTGAATCGATGAGTTTGCACAAATTTAAAGTAAATAATGCTGGAAGTTATGGAAAGCTCTATTTACAGTGCTTACTATTAAACTTACCTTGTTGATACATATATTTATAGAATTTACTAAAATACCTTCTTGATACATCTCTGTAGTACATGTATATCATATGCCTACCTACTATAGCCTTTGCTCAGAAAGAAAATCCGGCCAGACTTTTTGAGAGAGGCCTGATTCCTGAACAAGTTGCTGTATGCAAGATGTGGGATAAAAAATATAAGGTGAAGGTGACCACTTTTCCTTATGAGTAAAAGGCTAGTAGGTAGGAATATATGCTATCAACAAGGTAAGTATAGATGTAAATACCCAAACCAGTAAGTTTTGGAGAATATAGCATATTTCTCAGAGCTCGAGCCGCCACGGCCACAAGGGCGTTATCTTTCCATGATCTCGTAAATCGCTGCCTCTCTAAACCATTTGGATTATGTTTTGTTTGCACAGATCAATTGTACTGTATAATGAATATGATAGTTCATATATTGAGCACATGCATGCTACTTGTTTGCCAGGGCTTGACATTAATGGTTGCATGATTGCCCGGGACAAGTCATGCCTATGTCAAAATGCCTGATTGATATAGATGTAGGACCGTCACAGATAAACACTGAATATTTACAGCGCTTACTAACTGGCGGAAGGAATAAGAATGGAGCGCCCTCTGGCGGGGTCACAGAGGTGACGGCCGCTAGATAGTGACCAGTTTCTTTCCGAAATAATGCTAGTGGCTTGGAATATGCTATATTGATGTATCAACAAGGTAAGTATAGACGTTCGTAAATACCCAAACTGGTCACTGAGTTTTGGGGAATCTGTTTTATTGGGAATTTTACAGATTTTGTTATTTTCAAGAATCAAAATAAGTGCCTGACCAAAATATAGTAACTAAATTTTGGTAAAGTTCTTGACTTTTAACATCAAAACATCAAACATCAAAACTTAGCATGATGCTAAGTCCATTTGATTTGAACATTTGGGTTAATCATGTACTGATAATATAGTGTTTTTATAACTGTGAGTATGTTTCATGCAGTAACAAAATTTCATTCTGAAGTTGAACAACTTTGTTCTGAGTGCACTGTAGACTGTAGTGTTTAGACTAAAATTGCAGTGTTATTATGTGTGAAGAAGCATCTGGCTATT
>JAODAF010164960.1:0-10105 GCA_027574765.1 Molpadia intermedia | reverse complement strand
AAACTTGCTGGGTAGTTACCCCATGACCTAACTTAGTGTCTCGCAGACTCTCAAGGTCAAAGGTCAAATTAAGTAAAGTCACATTTTTGACCATATCTCCTTGTGTAAAACGTGGATTTACACCTACTATCAGCTTCACACCAAGTATGAATAAATTGTGAGTTATGAGTATTTCAAGAATTTCATGTTTCACCCAATGACCTCATTAATATTTATGAGATGAGCACCAAACACAATAACATTTAACTTTACCTCATAGCCATGCAAAGTTACATGAAGAGCAGTCAAAAATGTCTTATTCAGAAGTACTTTATTTGTTAACAAATATTGGAACCACATTTTCCAATCTGTTTGGCTACTGAGGTCATGTCACATTCAGAAATCCGTTTCTTTTCATTTTTTTTCTTCTGATTTTAACAGAAAAACAGAATAAGAAGCAGCACTTTAAAAGTGGCCAAACAAAGTCACAATAAAATTTTTCCAGGGAGCAGGTTATTGGCAAATTCTTGACAGCAATGATATCATGTCATGTATTCATGGTGGTTAGTATCAACAATCAATATTGTGATCAATTAAATTCTCTGCCATCGTTAACTTCCTCTTACCTCAAGGATGTTAGGTATGATTTCATGTTCGCACATCTTCAGGAAAGATTCTTTGGAGAAACTTGGATCTATCTTTAATATTTCTGTTAAAACGTCTGACATTTCTGTTGGTGAAAACATTCCTCCTGAAAAATAAAGGTAGCAGTATAAGTAATTTTTCTTACTCATGGACTGCCACCAGCCCAGTGGCGGTTTGCCGTTGGCATGATATTAGCCTTTACTAGCATTCAGGCCTGCTGACCAAAATACTGTGCCATCTGCACGGGGTGCTAGCGTGGTTTGATTAGGTCGAGTGTTGTTTTGTAATCAGTCCCAAGATTGAATCCTGGATCATATGCATGACTTGTTCGGCATGGCTGAGTCCCAGTGGTGATGAACATATTCTGGGGTCAGCAGGGCTGCTTTTCAGTGGTAATGATATTCGTTGGTTTTCTTTCTGTGGTTTCTTTGATATAGCCTCAAGTTGCTTCCACCCCTCTCAGCCTTTGAGAAAGTGGTCAAAGAATCATGTACGTCAGGTGGGGATGATAAACGACGGTTCCGGGAGCAGGAGGGTATTGACATGCCTGCATTGATATCCTCTGAACACTATTCCAAAGGCTTGCAAAACCGGTGTTCATTCACAAGCAAAACGAACAGGGTTAGATATGAGTTTTGAGTGGCTTCTTTATTCAAATCAAGTAACTGAAACTCTCCAAAACTTTTCACCTGGTAACAGATTTCTGATTTACCTAGCAACTGACTGATAATGACTAGCTGGCTCACCTAGTAACCATGTGAAGTACCTTAGTTTGAGTGTAGTGAACTAATCCATCTATAAACTGCAAGATAATTTAATAACTGACTGAGGGAATCAATGTCAGATCCAAGGTCTCTTGAAAAGGGGGACACCCTAGTTTGGGCATTGTCCCCCACCCGACCCAACCATAAAATTGAAACGCGGATGTGGCAAGCACCAAGCAACTGATATTTTCACCTAGCAATGGAATAACCGACCCAGTCAGTAACTGCCCAGGATGCTCGCACTACCACATTGTTACTTTCATCACATTTCATTTTCAGGTCACTTCCCACCCAGTAACTAAACTTATCTAGCAGATCCTCCCAGTACATAGTGGACTCATCTAGGAACTGGGTAACTCATGAAGCAACTAACTCACCTAGTAACTGACTGACTCTGTCAGTAACTGCCCTGGATGCTCGTACTACTACATTGTCGCTTTCATCGTATTTCATTTTGAGGTCAACGATTTCTGGAATGATGAAAATAATAAGTGGATCCTATGTGATGTGTGGAAGGAACAAGATAATTATGTTTTTTTTAACTGGAAACTAGAAGAATATTTCAAAGGCAAGGGCAACCACATATTCCAAAAGAAGTTGATTTCAGTGAATTGTTAAGGATTTCATATAACGGCATAACGAACATTTAGTATTCCGTCCACGTTGGAAGTTCATTATATAAAATAATTTGAACACGCACTGCTTACTTGTGAACACTTGGTTATTTTCACTGAATTCTTTCCACTGTTTGTACCACTTTGAATCTTTGTGCAAAACCATCCCTGTAGCGTCTCTGTAAAAATAAAAAGAAGAAGTCATCAAATTAGTTTAAAACTAGACCGGTAAAATGGTTCACATGCTCGACTGACCATTATTGGTCACGGGAGATTCAAAGGAGAAGATTCAAACACACAGATAAATACTCTGTAAGAGTAACAACAGCATATCCAGAAATGTTGTCATGGCCATATCTCTCGGAGGCCAAGGTACGGGAAAATCAGAAAAAAAGTGAAGATATCAAGTATGTAACAAATTTTTATTAGAATCATTTTGGTATATTGTTCACTTCTCTAAATGATTTTTGTTCCCTGATTTGAAAAATAAATTTCTTATCGATTACATAATTAATCTCTACTTCTAATTTCAATCACTCCAAATAACCATAATTTCTCTCGAGTTGAGGGCCCTTTTGTACCCCAGATTCTGACCATGCGGTGCTGAAGCCCATCGCTGATTGGCTCTTGAGAGCATCTGTAAGACACACCTCTATTACATTAAGAGTGCACAGTAAATTTATGTAAATGAATATCTATTGAGATACCTAATAGTCTGATTGGCTATCATTGACAAAACACTTCATGAATATGGAAGATTTCATGAATTCATAGAAAGTATGGAATTGGTAGACATGATGCCGCTTCAAGCTCTGGTATTTCCAACATAGAGAACGCCTGTAAGAGAACAGGATTTAAGGGAGAGAATATTATGTTTAAAGGGAGAGGGCTCAAGAGAGTAGCTCAATTTAAAGAGATTATCACATTTATACAGCATCCAGAAATTATGTGATAAACTGGGATGTTGCTAAATTGGCTTGCCGTAGTTATTGTTCTCCGCCTTCTACCGGGAGTCTGAGGTGTCTGAATGTGACTCAGTTCTTAAATTTGCTGGAAAAACTCCTTTCTGTCCGGTATTCTGTCCTGTAGTTAAATAGTACCTTTTTCCACCCCTAGTTAATTATGATTATCATGATCTTTTATGAAATATTTCCATTGAGTTGAAGGATGGAGAGTTAAGACTTATTGCAGTACAGACCTATGTCATCATGGAGTGATTTTTTGATTGTTATAATTTTGTGGTGGAGGAATCACTCTACCTGGGCAAGATGTTACTTCAATATTTAGAGTTCTGGATCTTTTGTCTCTGATGATGGACACTGGTTGCCATTGATGCACTGGGTGAGACTGTTTGTAATGATGTGCTTTAAGGTTATGACTTTTTGGTGTGGTACTCTAAATAAAGGAAGCTAACTGGATCTCTGGTGTCATCTAGTCATTTATTTGACTGGGAACCCCCTCATGTCCCCTATTGGGCAGGTTTCATCAAAAGTTACAAAAAGCACCATTTTGCATCGAAGCACCCTTTATTATACAGATAATACACACTTATTTATACTGCTCCCCATGATGGCCTTCCACAAAATAATTTCAAATATTTTCTAAGATCTCCCACTGGCGATACACTTAATGACCACCAATGGTGACATTTTTCAAGACATTTTTTCACCAATGTGTGACTTTACCATCTAAACCATTGCATTCTAATTGAAAGGGAATTTGTCGAGTTATATTATACATTCACTCCAACATGCACCTCCTTGAAGTATATGACACATTCTATTCGACACATACATCATGACTATCAGGTCAACAAAGGAATGCCATAAACCATTGTTATAAAAGCATTGTGTCTTTGTGTACCAATACAATACCTACCTATATCACTATTATAGGCACTAATATAGGGCCACTAATTATACCACTATACAGACAAAGGATCAGATATGGTACAGATCTGCTAACTTACTCATTTACTTCAACATGCTTCTGGTCACCATCTGCAAAACCTGACAAAGTGTCTGTCCTCATTCTTAACTTTTCTGCAATAAAAAGGTAAACAATATCAAGGAATACAAAAGGAAAAACACCCATCTTTTCTTACATGTATGTGTACTTATACCATACTGTCCTTGCACTCATAATATTGTCTACAACTGCCATAGAGCATGTGTAATGAAATCTCTATCATATATTTCAGCCCCTCCCCGGGCCCTATCACAAAACTTATATCATACCTCCCACTCCCCCCCTCCCATAAGAAACAAGGATAGTTTTGTGTAAGCCACAATAATTACCTGGTGGCCTGTAGGGTCTTCCTTTGGCCATTGCACTCTCATCAATCTCCTGTTTAACTGCTTTAACACTCTAGAATTAAAAAGCAAACATCAATGGATTTATAGTAAACATCAGGGTCTACAACACATTTGTAGTTACAGACCAAACTAATGGTTCACATATCATAGCCATTTTCCATACCATAGGCAGCAAGTCCTATTCTAGTTTTAAAATAACTCACTGAATCAATGGTAATTGTTATAGGTGCAAAATCTGCATCAACAAATTTAAGTTGCTGAAAAGATATTGAAGTTAGACTTGGGCGGCATACCAATATTTATAGTTACCACGATAATAAAATCCGACGGTTATATACCATTACCTTCCTATATTGGCATATTTATGTTAATTATAAAAGATGTGTTTACTGAGATTTGAAATGAAGAAAATGAAAAACATATTGTGTTTTCCTTTCTCTGTTAACATCTTCAATCCAGGGGCTTAGCCCGAATTTGTAATTTGGAGTCTCACTTGTTACTGAATATTTACTATCCCAGCCACTGGCCCCTAAGGGGCCAATGCATAGCCATTAAGAGTGATGTCCTGGAGCCCCACCTTAGGGCCCCTGGTGGGGGTCCAGGGGGCAAAGCAAGCCATATTTAGTGTACTTAATGCCGAAATCATGCATATTTTGGGCGGTGGGGCCTCTCCAAATGTGTGAACACATATTATTTGGTCAGATAAGAATTATAAGATTATGTTGTTCATATAATTCGGAGAGTTTTTTGTGTGAAATTCTGAAATAAAGCAAATCCGAAATATAATGCCTCGACCAAATGTTTAAACACTGTTGATATTATATTGCATGATTGTATGGTAAAATACGGTACTTTAGACTACTCCAATTTTCGCACACTTTTATAAATAATGCATGCAAAATATCATACAATCCGGCAAATCCAAATACAAAGCACCAATGTTCTTTTTAGTGGGAAAATCATAACACTGTAGGTACGGACTTGTGTCGAGCCTGCATGGGTAACTTTTGTTTTCTGATAGCATAGGCAAAGCTATCAATACCACCCGATTTACTGAATTTCACATAGGGATTAGTAAATATTAGGCATAATATATATATTTAAGAATTATTATTAACAGAAGGTTTAATTGGTCCTGTGCATAAATAAGTAGGCCACCCGCTAAGTAAACGTCCAGAAACACACCCAAAACAAAGCTAAGGTATTAGCACTGATCAACCCTTCATGTAGAGTGCACATTAGCACTTATGGCAAGCTAAGACACGCACATGTTCATGGTTACACAGGGACCTTGAAACTGCAAGTACCAATCGGAAAATTCTCTTGACTTGGTTACATTTTCAGCTTTACTGCATATTAAGAGTCCTGATTGCTTTAGTCTGTACAGACATGCAACCCACGCTTCCACCCCCTCTCCCCTCCCCAAGCTGTTAAATGGTCCATTGTCCTTGCAGGAAGTAAAAAAGGAGGATGCTGCATACCTGAGATACTGTTTGATATGCTCTTGACTTGGTAAATTCTTCTCCCTGTTTGCTGATTTTCTCTGCGGCTCCTTTCGCTGATTTCGATACCTCCTCTCCGATGTTCATGCCTTTTTTCACCCATTCCTGCTTTTGCACATCGTCCATGCCCTGCATGAGAGGTAATCAGAGTTTAGGGAGGCTAGGAGCTAGGACTATTATCAATACAACATTCTCATTGCTTTCTTTAAGCAATTAGAACAGAGGCAATATCATTAGAATGCTTGAGGGGTTACTATCTGGGGGAGGCAGATGGAGATAGGCGGAAGAGTCTTCTATAAGGCTATTTTAATGAGTTTCTTTCACCCAAATCCCCCTGCTGTTTATGATAGCTCAGATCATTGCATCAAACCATTGAACAGATCAGATCTGATCATTGAACAAATCAGATCATTGGACAGATCAGATACTTGGACATATCGATTCAGATCATTGAACAGATTTGATCATTGGACGGGTAAGTCATTCACTTATTTCAGCTTTCTTTTAGAAGAGAATTTGAAAACTGTTGTTCAAAACAGATGTTCAAAATTTACTGCAAACCTTTCAAATACTTAAGAAATCTTATTCAATACAACAATCCAATAAATAGTACCAGACATTCAAAAACTCTTCAAAGAGCATCTTTTAGATATATATATAGGCTACTGTATAATTGAAGTTCTTCAAACCTTAGAACAGTCTATTCATTCATTTTCACATTGCAACAACAAATGCTTCCTTGAAAAAATAAATTCAAGTTTACAAGGGTGAAATCAATGCAATGATTTAACAAAGGAACTAAAACTTATATAAATCAGACTTTCAATGTTTAAGTCACCTGTTGTACTTTGCCTTTGATTTCACCCAATTTCTGTTTCAAGACCTGAGCTCCTTGGCTAGCATCAGTCTCTATCCCTTGCTGTAACAAAAACAGAGATATTTATGAACCTTTCATGCCTGGGAGAGATTCTTTGAAGCCACACTGGAAACATTTCAGGCCTTCAAATACATGTATCATAGCCAAACTTGACATCTGTTGCCTGGCTATTTATGATGCCATCACTTACCATGGAACATTTCCGAGTCGGACAAACTGAAAACTTGGGGCAGCAACACCAGTGACAACATCCATGTCAACATGTGAAGATGTGTAAACTCACTGAGAGTTTACCAACCTCTACCTGTAAATTTCTTTCCAATGAGTCTTATTCTCTTTAATGCATAGCCCTGGCAAATAATCAAATTTATTGTGTTTCAATGTTTCATGTTTTCTTACAAACAGGAACAATGGATTTTTATCTGAGAGTGATGCAAGATGCAGAGAATTATAATATGACCACAGAGCATTTTCTTTATTAAAGCGAGGGTTTGACTTACATATTTCCTCCTAGCTTCTTGCAGAGCATCAGATTGCTCCAGTTTCTGAGCTTCTTCTCGGAATTTCTTTATATTTTCCTGAAACAAATAACACAACATTATTTTTAATTAAGAAATGTCTCCCAGCTAGATAATGATAACATAATGATACGTTACACCATGTGGTTCATTTGAATTTGAAGTTTGTAACTCTGGAGGTACTAATGCCACACAATACAATCAGATACAGTGATCTCTCTTCTTATCCACCTTTTGTTTTCTTTTTGGGGGGTTGCTACTTTTTTGGGTGGATTTATAAATTCTCATGGCTCTTCTTAGACCTCATAAATTGATTTAAATTATAAACCAACAATGGTCTACCCCTACCTTCATTTCCTTGCTCTTGGCCATTTCTTGCCTTACATTATCTACCAGACCAGCCAAGAATCCCTTTCGCTCCTGCTGTTGTGAAAAACATCTTACCTAAATAGATAAAGCAACCCATAGCAAAATGAAATGCAAGTATTGTGTAAGAAACATACATGTAAGGATAATGCTAGGCTGGTAAGGAACAGCCTCAGGCATGGTAATTTGTAACTTAGGAATTAGTAAGAGGAGAAATTCTGTGGAATGTGCAACTTGTAAGAAAATTGTAAGGAACCTGTTCCTTATACATGATCCTTATGTGACATTTGGCAATGGGCAATTACAATCTACTGCATGTTGGCAGGTATTTCCCCAGAAGTATAAATTGTGTCATCGAGCTTGAAGAAACATTGGAAAAGTAAATTCAGCCTAATTTTAATAATATACATGTACATATATGAGGACTACTTTTCATGGTGAAAAAGTGTCAACCCCACTGGGACTTGAACCCAAGACTCCCATTCAACAATCAACATGTACATGAACAAGGAGACGCATGTTCCACCATCTGAATTTAGCCACAATTCGGGTTTGACCTCTTTGAATACAGCTTGTTGAAAAGAGATCATAAGAAGGGATGCATGAATTCCAAAACTTAAAGATTGGTGCCCTCGTGATGATATACATATATACAGAGTAACATGACAGCTAAGGATTCTGTGAATAAAATATTTGTTTGCTAAGCTAAAATATTGTTGCAATGGCATGGCATGAGATAGACTAATTAAAATTGCATCTAGTCGTTGGTTGCACCCCCCTTCTATGTTTCCCCTTAATCTGCATCTACCAGATAGCTTTTAACCTTTCCTGTACCGATGGATGAGAGCAGAAGACACACACACATTTTTACAGGTTCACGGAAGCTTGCAGGTTTTTTTTTCAAGCAGACTGACATGTCCAGGTACAGGAAGGTTCAAGTAACAGCATTATTGGTTGAATATATATAAAAGTCCCTAGGATGGTCAGCACTTCATTATTCATGTAATGCATACTAAGGAATGTTTCTTTTATTTACAACGTACATGTATGTAAACCTCTAAAGAAAACAAAATCTAACATTTACCTGAGATAACCTGACATCTAATGTGAGGCCTAGTTGATGACTGTAGACTAGAGCTTCTGGTCTTTTGGATGTGATTGGAAAAACAGCCGGTGGAGGTGACTGGGTGATGTTTTGTGTTCTCCATAAAAGTCCAATATTGGTAAACTATGAGAAACAACAATGGCACAAATATTTTTTAGATTGCAACTGCTATTATGTTATTGCTATAATCAACTGGGATTTTATCACTGTGGTTGGCTCTTAAAACTGGAAACATGACTGTTAGGCCTTAGCAACACCAGTGCACCACAGTACTGTAGCCTACAGCCTTGATTCTCAAACTTTTCCCCACCACGTCCCACTTTTTGGAGGCTCAGAATTCCAAGACTAAATATAAAAACACAATGCTGCTGTGGAAATTTGAGTACTAGCAGGCATGATACGTTATACTGTAGGCTAATTACTGCTATATAATAAATGCTCATCTGAGTGCATGCTAGCCATAAAAATAAAACTGGGAGAATGCCGACTCACTAACTAGCCACGTAATAACAAACCGAAGCTAGCAATATATATATGTACCGTATGACCGAACACTAAGTGTTACCAATGTTTGCTGCACAATATGTACGTAAATAACGAAGTTTTGTTGCTTTGTTTACTCACAACAGAAAGCAAACATTTTCTATCATTTTAACTTAATGAAGACATGTTAACCAAATTTTCGGTTTACATTTTCCCTTTAAATTTGACCAAGTTATATTTACTCTACACTATATGTATTAGAGACAGGCTGGAGTTGACGTAATACTACAGCGCCACCACAAAAATCAGCTTCGCTATTTCAAGCAAGTCAGCATTCTTGCTGTTCTATATCTATGGTATATGGTAATCACACAGTGAGTTTATCCACCCATACCTGTAAACATCCAGCTAGAAAGTTTTGGGAAGGAGTCTTCTTTAACTTTAAGTAAGACAGAGTTATCCGGGATAGAGGCTTCTAGTCTGAAAACGGTATGTAATTCTCTGAGGTATAATCGTGATGTGTATAATATTATATAGGCTATATATTATAATGTAAACTTAAGTTGTCAACAAACGTAGGCTAATTCTAACGAACAACCCATGCAATAGGGGGTACGGAAACGTTACCCCAGACGAACAAAACAAAAAAATCGAATAACTCCTCTATTGGTGGTATATATAGAGGATATGAACAAATAGCCACGTTGACTCAAATTAAAATATATATATATATTATTTCTTTCTCCACCATTGTCCTGCACATATTCAATATACCTTAGCTTTGATCAAATATTTGCCCCATTTACCATGTGCTAGGCATTGCCATAGGCGTACGAGGCGGGGGGTGCACACTTCCCCCAAAATTTGTCGTATTCAATAAAAAAAAAAGTATACAGTGAACTGCATTGTCTGCCCGAATCAGTTGCCCGAATTTGTT
>JAODAF010164850.1:0-10105 GCA_027574765.1 Molpadia intermedia | reverse complement strand
CCGGACAATTGCCCCCTGACAATTGCCCCCTGGGACAATTCCCCCCTGAAAATTGCCCCCAGACAATTGCCCCCCAGGACAACTCCCCCCGGACAATTGGTTAGGGATAGGGTTAAGGTTAGGGTTAGGGTCCGGGGGCAGTTGTCATGGGGGGCAGTAGTCCGGGGGGCAGTTTTCCTGGACAATTGGAGCAAATTGAGAGAAAAAGATCAAAAGATTCAATGCCTGCAGGCTCTAGGATCCATAGGCCACAACAGATGTTGGTGTGAAGCATGTGCAGGTGTCAATTTAAACTGTAAAATTAATGTAACTTTTTAAGGACATTTTTATGGATGTTTTGCTTATATTCTAGCAAATTTTCTTGGCTTTCTTTTTCACACTGCTTGTCTTAAAACTCATATAGCTACCAAATCATCATCTTTTCCATATTTTCACCTAAATCAGACAAAGGATAGTTCCTCCAAATTTAAAGTCAATATTTTTCAGCAAGCTATTTGTTCAAATAAGCTACATCATGATGCAGCTGTACAATAACCTAAGTGAGAACAAATCATTCATTTATTATTGAACAGGTAATAGTCAATGGGAGGCGGAGCTTAGAAAAGAACCCACCAATCAGCATCCTGGAAATGATTGAAGTCACTCAATCTATTCAATCAAGCACCTGGATTTGGTTGACGGTAGTGCATTTATACATCTGTGTACTGTACATTATAGTGTGTTATGGTTCTGTAGTGCACTTCGTTTTTATACCAGTGTAATTAGAATCTTTAATAAATAGGAAGCTGGAAATTGCTCAGAAATTGTTTTGAAGAGAGTGAGATAGTTCTTTGTGCAGGCTATTAAAGGAAGGTCAGTGGATTATTATTTTTAATTTATTATAATTTGTTGGCACATCTAGTAATCTATAGAAGTAGTTTAGTAGGATTGCTTATAGGTATAGGATAAATGTAAGTTTTGACCCATATTATGGTTTTATGATTTTCATATTGTGTACCCCTAACTGCATAGTGGAAGTAGTTGGTAATGGAGCATAACAATCATGATATCTATGATATAAACATTAGGTGTCTAGGTTTCCACATTTTAATATAAATTAGGAATAGGGTGCCATAGGTACATGGTGCCAAAATTAGACATTGTGCCGAAATTATCCTACATGTAAAAGTAAAAAGTAACCACAAATTTCAAAAGGTCTAAAATTTATTTAGTTTAATTAAGGAGACAGTAACCTGAGGTCTGATTTAAGGAAGGTTGGTGGAATATATTTCCTTCTCTTACAATTGTGTGCCACATCTTTATAGGTTTAACATTCTACGTTTAAGTTACATTGTGGTTATCCCCTTAAATTTGAAAATGGTAAAATATTTGTTTTGCTACATTATTGCATGTATATATGTAAAACTGTATATACAGTAACTAAGTATACTATTAAATAAAGCTTGATAAATGATTGTAGTTTGAATTCATTAATGTTAGGCTTACCATTCATCATTCAAATTCCCAGGAAATGACCTCTTTTTCTTTCTTATATGAGTGTCTGGGTGGATTTACAATATTTTAGAAAATGTCTGGAATTTTATGTTCCAACATAGTTTAAGTACTACAGTGGCAAAACTTTTGCCTTTCTACAGTACTGTGCAGCGGATTAGCTCAGTTGGTAGAGCTCCTGACTTAAGATCTATTGATTGTGAGTTCGAACCTCACCAGACCGGGATCTTTTCCGTTGCTCCTCTCTACCCAGGTGCTAATTGGGAACTTGCGAGGTAACTTGTAAAATAGCGGAAGCGCCGTATTGTGGCAGCGCCGCTAGAATGTCCCCCAGGGGACTGAGACGGGGCACGTCAGTGCAGATTGTTCTATGATTGGATTGTGCACACATGTGTGCGGGTTTGACATGTTACCAATGACCAGGGTGATAATATGTTAGCGCCTTGAGCATCCCCCCTTGGGGTGGATACGTGCGCATTATAAGAAGTACTACTATTATTTATTATTATAAACCAGGTTTATCATTGATAAACCTGCTTGGGCATTATTGGGTATTTGGCTTGTCATACACGTCACAGTCAAATGTTCAATCTCTCTAATATATAATAGGTGATATTAAAAGCTACATTGCCATGATCATTTTATTATTATTGTAGTACCATAGTCATATTTGGTGAAGTTAGGAATGTCAGCGTCAGAACAGGAACTCTTTGACAGTTCTGCCGTGTATCAGTCACTGTTAAACTATTAACCCACGCGTAATAAAACATGCCAGGTCATGCTTAATGGGACATTAGCAGATCATAAATAATTTAATGAGCATAATTAGATCCGAAGTTGAGGAAAGGTTATCTTATACGCACTTATGCCGCGTACGTTTCGGCTCGTGAAGATGGTGCAGCGTAACTGGCGAACTGGCGAATAACGAGATAAGCGCATATACGCGGCGTCACGGTAGCTACAATATTTGACAAAATTCATGGGACACTCGCTACTATTTATCGTGTGTTGGCTTCATATCTCCCCTACACCCCTCATTCAATGTTGGAGTAAATGCGTTCAATAAGTCCAACAGTGATGCGGGGAGCGGAGTTTATCACAGACGATTTTGTCGAAGATTGTAGGGTTACGTGAAATTATATACGAACACAAAAAACCCCTTTGTTGTAAAATATTAAACACAAATGCTTGGTATGGTCAGCTATATTGATTATTATCTACAAATGATTACCTACAAATAATGACCATATCAATTATTAAACACAAAATCATACTCGAGTGTCCGCCTTAGTGATTTCACGACTCATGAAGTCGAGGAGGCTTTTCAGAACCCAATTCACGGCACGTATTCACCACTTATGAGTCCAATTAAACCGTCGGCCGCGAATTACGTAAACTCGAGGCGAATGGAGCGCGGCATAACAACAGGACACTTTTTCCGACTATTATTTTACCCTCCATACGTCATGCCAATTGTTTTCACTGAAGCACGGAACTGAAAGAGGAGGTATATATATATCGAAAGTGTTTCTAGATGAATTGCTTTTATGAAGGACATCCTTTCAAAATGCGCAATATATGCGGAAAATAACATACTGAACTTCCACACATCATGTGAAGCGGTTACAATGTGTTTGAAAGAGGTCATGTGAAGAGGCACTATCCGAAGGGGCTGGGAATACGGGCCCGGAGAACACCCCCTTCGGAGAACCTTTACCACCATGTTGAGGACCCCTTCCCCGTCATGACGGGAACGGGAAAAATACTGGTTTAGCTCACCCGTCGAGAAAGCCAATCCCAAGACATTCGGGAGCGGTCGATGTCACATTACCTACAGAAAGGAATGTGAAGGGTATACGATTTCTGGGGACATATCACTCCAAGGGGTGTAAGATGTTATGGGACATGTCACGCCAAGGGATTTGATTAAAATTACAAGGCCTCAATTCCGTTCTCCACTTGTTTATACAGCGCATGACGTCATCATCTTAATAAGTGTGTATGAGTAAAGAAGGGTTTTCCCAAATTTAGTCTGATATAAAGCTAATTGTGATATCGCAAGTTGGAATTATTGAATGAATGTGACACACAGAACCTAGTTGGGTGAATTAGGTGACTGTCATAATTCCCATTATCAGCAAGGATGCGATTCTTTTATTATATATATATATATACACTCTTGTGCAAATTTAATAAAAAAGAACTTTAATTTCATTAATAAAACTTGCGTTTAATATTTGTTTTCGTAATTTAATCGATGTCATCTGATTTATTTTAATGGATATCAGTATTATTACTATCGCGGTGTCAATATAATTTGTTTGACATTTTCTCGATGCGATGTAGTTCATTGCTTTGTGGAAACTTCCACAAGTGGAAACACTATAGAGAGTGAGAACTTTAAGGAAATACTTCCTGTTTGGGGTCATTATTGCTCTGTTAGTGTCCCGCCGTGCTTCTTTAAACAGCTTTAAAAACAGTTCATCTTTCCTAATAGTTTCCTAATTGATATAAATGATTCATAAAAGTTGCCTCTTATTGAAAGGTCAGCGTTTCGATCATTTTATACCATTTATATATCAATTGATATCATCGAATTTCACCCATTGACGCATAATTCATGATGGTTAAACACATACTATCGCATGTGATGTATAATGTATAATATGTATAATCGTATGTGAAATATCGTATAACGTCATTTGTCGTATAATCGTATGAGATATGCCGCATATAATTATATGAAATGCCGTATATAGCCTATCATATAATCCCATATGATATATCGCATAATCGCACGTGATAAATCGTATGAATCGCATGTGATGGTATATGATGTATCACATAGTGGTATATAATGCACAATGGTATCTGGTGTATCACAATATGGTACATAATGATATATCGTGTATGGTATGTGATGTATTGTATATAGGTACGTAAGTAATGTAATGTATTTCATTTTATACATTATAATAAGGCGTCACTATTTCATATATATAAATATTGTCTTTGCATATTCATTATATGTAAATATTGACTTCGCGCGTTACAAATTCATTATTTATGCATGTACCGGTATTTCATTACATGTTTCTAATTCATGTTATTGTAATAATTGGTTTGTGTTTCATGAAATGTAAGTACATTTTTTAATATTTATTATGTAAATTTGCTAATGAATAAAATTATTTATTTGGTGTAAGTTTACTTATTTGATCACGAACTGGTATTTTTGCATTATTTATTCAATAAGTTAGCATATGAATCCGGTATAATATATTATTGACACTTTTTAATGCAATTATTAACATTTAATAATTATCGCTTGGTGCTCAGCATATGAGATTGGAGTAGGATATCATAGGAGACGGCCTGACCGTGGCCATACAGTGGCGAAATGTAAATGACATTAACATTTAATATGAAACATCATATTATTATTTATAAATAAGTAATATTTCAAAAGGTATTTATATAACATGTAATGGATTAATTATTTATGTTAGTATTATATCTAAATAATTAACGTAAATAATTATTTTACAAATGACGTCTAATACAATGCCAGATTAATTGTAACCATAATCTTAAGTTTGAAATTATCAATGACAGACTACCTGCGGTGTTAATCACCAAGGAATGCATCCACAGGTCTCAATTTCAGATCAAATGGTGAAGGTCAATGTGAGACCAACAGTGGCTCTAATCCTAATCCCTATAGAAATGTTATACAGGACTCAATCCCAGGCTAAGTGTGACCATCGACTCCATGGTTGATTATGTCAGTGCCCCATAATCGTCAGCCTGATGCTCCAAGGTCAGACTAACTGTTGCCCCAATCCCTATGGTATGCTACTGCAGTATTCATTTTCAGACTAACTGCGGACATACTCCCTATAGGCGTAGCCATGGCTGAGGTGTGGGTGGGGTGGGGTGAGGGTAGTAATGGCGTATCTGCCAGCCCCACCAACAAAAATGAGATTGGTCCAGAGAGAAAAATGACTCATGTAGAATACTCATGAAAAGAAGAAAAGAAATGGTATTTGGCTCCAAAAATATACCATTTTGAGTTTTTGACTCTCGGAAGAGAATTAAAATATTGTATCTATAGCTATTTCTTTACATATAATTTTGGCCACAAGCTGAAACCTTGTTTAAAAGCATGCTGAGCAAAAACGTAATTTAATTCGTTTATTCAGCTATAAGACAGGATACCATAACACGTAAAGGGAAGTATCACTTCTCTCAATGACCTACTGATACGATAAACGGTATTCAAAAGCATTAATGACCGAAATAACTACAACATTTTAAAATGAACTGTATGCAATATCGAACAACATGTGGTACTTGGATGAGGTATAGTTGAGTGCAAAAACCGACGGAACGTCGCATATATAATCACCCAAAAGCACCATTCTACCCGATAACCGGGGTACAAGGAGGACAACAGGCCGCATATAGTCACTGAACAACACCATTCTTCTCGATAATTGCGTACGGTACTTTAAGTGCGACATGCCGCACATAAAGGCTAGTCACCAGACAGTACCTTTCTTCTCGATAATTGGGGTACAATTAGGTGCAACAGGCAGCATATATAGGCTAGTCACCAGACAACACCATTCGTCTCGATAATTGGGTACACTTAGGTGCGACAGGTCCCATATATTGGCTAGTCACCAAACAACACCATTCGTCTCCATAAGTGGGGTACTCTTATAGATGCAACAGGCAGCATATATAGGCTAGTCACCAAACAGCACCATTCTTCTCGATAATTGGGTAAATTTAGATGCAGCAGGCCGCATATATAGGCTAATCACGAAACAACACCATTCTTCTCAATAATTGTGTACATGTTGATGCGACAGGGCCCCAGTGGCGTATCCAGGATTTTTCACTAGGTGGGGCGTGAACTAATTACGCACGCAGTGAATGCAGTCCTGGGGGAGGGGTCTAAGGGGAGGAAACCCCCTCCCCTTTGAACTGATTATATGTTTAGGAATTCTCATTATTTAGTGAATGTTTCTTTATTATTCCTATTGTTTGCCCAAAATATTCATTTTAGTAAACAATTTAGATTGACACTAAACCACCACAATGACCACGACTGATCAGGGTTGCCAGTAGCTGTAAACCCTACGGCCAAACAAACTATACTTCTATTCGGCTACATTTCGGAGAAAATAACGGATATTTTCCTGTAATTTTTGGGCAAAACATTAGTAATAATGAGAATCGGGGCCATTTTCCAAGTGGCTACCCCACCCACCCGTAATAGTACCCGGGCGATCCGCCCATCCCCTCTTATTCTTTTGAATGTGGCATCGCACCTTCCTGAGTGACTGGTACCCGTGCGGACCGCTAGGTACCTCAAATATTTGTTTACGGTGCTATAGCTAGTGACTGTGTTGAATATGGTCAGCAAGTTCAGCACGAATGAGTTTGAAGGCGATCTCCCGAAACTACGAATGTGTTAACATGCTTACGGGAGTCGACACCCCGGCCCCAAATAAAACAATGTTTATAGCTCCATGATTTGATCGTGTAACTTATGTTACAAAGTCCATGTATTGTTTTTTCTTTCCCCTTTTCTTTTCCTTTCTCTTTCTCCTTGTTTCTCTTTTTCCTCCATGGGTGGGGGCCTACCTCCACCACCTCGTACCTCGCAAATTACTGTTCCCTCTAAATGTTATTGTCTCCTCTAAACGTTATTGTCCACTTTAAATGTTATTGTCTCCTCTAAATGTTATTTTCCACTATAAATGTTATTGTTCCCTCTAAATTGTATTGACCACTGTAAATGTTAATGTTCTCTATAAAATCACCTCCCTAGCTACTATAACCGGTAGGCGTATAATGTAAACTCGCCATCCTCGGTCTGTGCCATGATTTAGTTTTCTTAATCCTCTAGTGAATTCTAGTGGTCTGACTTGGTGTTTTCCCAAGCTCGAAAAAGCGCGGGAAATAACCGATGATTGTTTCGGGGTAACTGTTTCTGTTTTAATGTGGGTCTGCTTAAAATACAACTGATACGCAAGCATGGGAAATGAGATAGATCATGAATGCGGTCATAGCATGGTTATTGGGCTGGGAGGGGCAGACATTGTATAAAAAAGGGGGAATTCTCAAATAGCGCCTACGTCAGTGCGGTGGGGTTTTAGTTTTGCTAGGAACCAGTGTGGTGGGGTTGTAGTTTTGCTAGGAATCATCATGCCTTTACGGGCCTTTATACTCATTTCCTTAACATGTGATTTTGGAGTTGAAGATCTGAGATCATGCATCAATTCCAATAAATATGTTAAGCAAAAACACGGGGTTAAAATAGCTGCCCCATCATTCAGAATAGAACTGTCGATATCATGATCACCTGCTGGTAGCGATGCCTTTTAAGCCGTATAACGCGGCATATAAATATATATAGTCTACTTAAAATGGACGACTAATGACAAAATAAGGAACACTGATGTGCTATACTTACCAAGAACATTGTCGACTCCGCAAGGACGTTACACTCGAAAAGTACCCCGATGCGCGATGCGACAGTCATAGTAGCAGCATGGTATACGAGAAAACCTTTCGTACGAAACTCTAAGGTAAGAAATCCTTATCATTATATAAGCATTCATTGTCCCATTGGCCATTTCGACAATGGGCCATATTCATTTAATGGGTTTACTATTTTATTAGTTCTTCGAATGAAAGCTGCCCACATACGACCGACAATTAACGTCGATAGCGGAAGTTGCAAGGTCATGTGGTCAAATGCAAATGTACAAGGTCTTATATGTTCAATTTGGTAATATGCATAATTATGAGGGGGCTATTTTTGGGTTCATTGCTTTAACTTTAAGCAAAGGAACCTACGTAATCAGGTCGGCGTGTGTGTGTGTGCGTGTGTGTGTATGTGACGCTTCTGCGGTTCGCTCTAATCTAACTCAACAACGCAGTGATAGACATTTCTCATGCTTGGTTTATAGATGCAACATAGTAAGTAGATATGCCCTATTGTTTTTGGTGCTAATATCATGCATATTAAGTTACAAGGTCAAATGTCAAAATCTTCAAATTTCTGTAACTGTGCAACGGTACGGTAAGTCTGATTGTATTCAAACTTGGTATATACTTGTTGGTTGATAGTTACAGGTACATGTATTGATGTGTGTTAATTAATTAGGTCATTGGGTTAAAGGTCAAAATTATAAAATTGCTGTAACTTTGGAACCATATGTCTGGTTGTATTTATACTTGTCATATACTTGTTGATTGATAGTGGGTACATGTAGTCAGATGTGTTAATTAATTAGGTTATTGGGTCAAAGGTCAAAGTCATAAAATTGCTGTAACTTTGCAATGGCATGTCGGATTGTATTCCAACTTATATACTTGTTGGATGATAATGGGTACATGTAGCGATGTGTTAATTAATTAGGTCATTGGATCAAAGGTCTTAAAATTGTAACTTTGTGAATTATTTGTTGGATGACAGTGGGTAAACCTGGACCCAAACATACTGGGCCCAAATTGTATTTTTTAGTGATGACATATAACACATCATTTAAATTGTAATATTCCTCTAAGCAAGGTTCACATTAACTCAAGTAATTTATTAATGTTTGTCATAATTAGTGTATTGATGTACCAGAGTGTGGATGAACTCTATGGATTTTGGTGCTCATGTCACGAATATTAATGAGGTCACATGGTTAAAAGTGAAAATCGTCTAATGCCAATAATTCTGCAAGCAAAAGTCAGAAACCGTAAGGAACCTCACGCAGTGCGTGCACCCCGGTCTCTATTTTGGGGAATATTACGCAAGAAACCGATTTAAAAAAATATTGTTTACCAACCTGTAGCTCATTGACGGTATACCGTATCATGCAGTGATGTCACGAACGACGCCACTTCCCTGGGATATTTGGGATTGTTGGTCTATATACACACAAAAAAGATACCCCAACGATGTCATTTGACTCTTGTTTGTTAGATGTCAAATTTCAAGATTGTAATGAAAGTTTACTTGAATTAAGCTTTCTTGGTTGGTGTGGATTGTTTATATTGAGTACTGTTTGTGTTTAGAATAGGTGAAATGTGACTAGAGGTAAAAAACACTGAATGGAAATGCTAATCTTGTTGGCTTTCTAATTAAAATAAATAATAATAATTTTTAGGACACGTTTGAAATTTGTACATTTGATGAATATTCTGCGGATGTGAATGAGGTTGGTAGTGAAATTGGTTTAATGCATGTAATTAATTTTGATCTCACTGAAACCGTCAGACAATCGCAAAGCAGACGTAAGGAGGGGGTTGTTTGAGATTATATATATGTGAACGTTGTGATAACTATCAAAGGATATCTGGCCGATACTAAAGGTAATATGCAAACTAATATAAACAAAAATATAGAATACGGTAACGTTAACTGTGTAGTCAGAATATGCTCGATTATATTGGTAATTAATTTAAGTTATGCCTATTATGATGACCTTATAAGAGTCTGATTTTGTGGCGGGTAGGGGGGGGGGGGCTGCGGGAAGGGGGGGCCCCCCTCCTTGGGAATTTTTTGGGTTTAGAAAATTTTTTTCTTCTTCGAAGAAAACCCCCT
>JAODAF010164739.1:0-10107 GCA_027574765.1 Molpadia intermedia | reverse complement strand
AAATCATCGGTTCACAAACCGTGGGACGCGTCCCGCTTGGTGGGACGCTTGAAAACCCAAATGGGATTCTCAATTAGTGAACAGAAACAAAAACAAGAAATCCCACCAAACTCGGATCGAACAAAACTTTTAACAACGTTTCGTCTTGTTTTTTTCTTCTTAATGGAAGCCTTTAAATTATTTGAGGTGCTTGTATAAGTCTGAGAAAAGCTGGCAGTGTGTAAGCTACGTACCGTATATGACAAAAATAGAGGGAACAAAACCCCGCTCCACATATCAATTTTGAAGAGTTATTTTTATGCAACATAGAATGGGGAGGGTGTGAGAGTTTGAAAGAAATTTATTTGTGGCACAATTTGTCCCGTCACTTTGGTCGAAGCTGTATACCACAATGCAATGGTATAGTTCAGATGGTCGTATATTCGTGTGCGTTGTAACACATACCGATTGCACGAAACAAATTATAACTGTTTAAGCGGCCCTGTCGAGGAAGGAAAAGTTACAGGTAGGGGTAGATAAATTAAAACAATGCAAGCAAGAATCCTTAATCATGACTCGTTACCTACTAATCAATACCTTCATTCAGTAGCGGCTCAACTCCACCAGGAGCGGTTCTACTCTACTCATGGGAACTCTACTCCACACAGTGGCGGCTCCACTCCACCCAGGGGCGGTTCCACTCCACTCAGTGGCGGCTCCACTCCACTCCGGGCGGCTTCATTCCACTCGGTGACGGAGCCATGATTTGCTCGACAAGGGGGATAAATTCATTGACATTACATGCATTCACCAGTAATACTCTTCCAAGTGATTGCTCATCAACAATTTCATTATCTTCTGAACCCGTCATGGTTAAGTCATTATGAACAGGACGGTAACCGGGATGAAATTTGTAGGGGGCAGTTGAGTCATTTCCTATTTTACAACTCATTATACCAATAGCAACATAAATATGCTTCCATTCTGGTGCATTTTTGGCGATTTTCCTCAAACATCAGTAATTTACACGACCATATTCATGTGAGCTGCGACTAAACCAGTTTTGAAGTATCTATATTGAGTGAACGTTTCTGTACCACCAAAGCAATGGCAGGTTTGGTGTCACATAAGAAACGGTCCCCTGGAAAATTACTATGACATTACCATGATTTTTGGCAGGTTGGTAATTAATTACAGTCTGATATTCTCACATGTGGAGTATTATATGCCTATGCCTGCTTTAGGTTTCCATTTCAACTGGAATCTTAATCACACAATTTGTGTCAATTAATCGCCCAATTAAATCGCCATTGCTTTCCCGACCTCTATCGGTAAATTCATATCTGGCTATTTTTAGTTCCTCTGTTATATGCCCACGGTTAAATCTCTCTACTGTTAGTTTGTCATGAGCGTCTAAATCCGTATGCCACATCATCTTGGCCTCTTCCAACGGCCAATATACGTGAATGTATAAAGATGTAGTCCTCGTGAAGGGGTTCAATGCATGGGTCCACTGATTTTTCTTTCCGCATTGCAGTAATCCATAAGGATCGATTCCGATAACAACAGTCGATTCACAACCAATAAAGGTATATTGGTCCAAAACCTGCAGTTCGATTTGATGTACATTATTGCATTCATTACTAACTAAACTTTCGTCAAGAGTAACTACTAGATTAAAACTTAGTCTGATGTTAAGAGACGCACATGCCGTCCTTAGAAGGTCTCGTAATGAGTGCGTGTACGCGGAACCGATTAAAAGACCAATCAGAACTTTGCATTCTGAAGAATCTAGAGGAACATCATTACCTATCACGTGACATTTCGTCATAACACATTTAAGAGTAGAAATTAGTCTTTGTTCACTACAAGCGCATGTTAATGGATCTTCAGATGTATGCCTTCCAGAAGGGTTGCATGTGCATTTGGGGACCTCAAAGAATTGGGGCTTTGGACCAGGGATTACGTGTCCACAATTAAAGAAATTGACAGAATCCATGCCCTCATATTCGATTCCTTGCATGAATCTGACGAGTTGGAACACATTTTCTGGAATGCGCATGCTTCTACGAAGCCACTCGATATCATACCCTGTTTTCTTTACAAGGTTAACTAAGTGCGATTCAAACTGCGTATAAATCTTTTGAGTTGGCTTTGCGGAATGTACAGCAACTACAACCCACAGGTAGCTGTCAGGAAACCTGAGAGGGAACTCATGAAACACCGATTCACACTTCTTGAAGAAATGGGTCGGAACCTCGTCGAGGAAAAAGTGAACTACAACTCCTGCATTTGCGGCTTTCCAGGACATGATATTTAATAATAATTCGGAGGTTACATCTGTTCTCATCCCTACGTCCCCTCTTCCTTGTTCCAAATAATAATTCTTGATCAAATCACTCATTGGTACGATGACAGTGTTCTTCTTTTCCGGCGGCATGGTAACAAGTTTCTTTAGATTATTTGTTGCTTCAAATTTCGTCCGATGGTAACAGTTACCATCATTCCCAAAATCAGCACAGGATATCAACAAGGGTTGAGACGCACCATTGTCCATGTCCAATAACTGTTGGACTTTGACCAATAGGACCAGGCTCTTTCCCGTTCCGAAATCACCGCGAATGATTTTCAGTTTGCTGGTATCACGTATGATTTCAGTTTGTTCTGGTGTGAGGATAGCATATATGCCTCTACTGGTAACATTCTTCTCTTTCGTGTAATGTCTGGGATTAATCAGCTTATCGGTATTTACAATAATTTGCTGGTCCGTCTGAATCCTAACCTTAGAGATCAAACCAACGAAGCGTCCACAAAGATTCTCGTATTCATCTTTAGCATACTCAACACAGTTATTATTTATGTTGACAATGTGTGAAATCCAATTTTCGAAGTTAGCGAATGGTTCCATGTTTTCTCGACAAAGTATGAACGGACGATGGACGCCACATACACCCATCGCGTCTAGTGTGGAGGAGCATAGGTTAGGAACGGCGATGACCATGTGAACGGGTATTCTGGAGACGTACGATAGATCTCGCGTAGCCTCACCCCATCGACGAATGTCCTTCATACTCTGCCACCAGGCATCGTGGAGTTTACTCCTTTTATTACCAGCAGAACAACCTTCGTCTACGCCTTTCACCTGACAAAATAAGATAAACTCATTGCACAAAACCATCACATCAAAATCACCATTGGTACTCACAAAATCTGTAGGACAATGAAGTTTTCGATTCGGCATTTCCAAATCCGTGAATATCATCATCTTTTTCTTATTCTGTAGTCCCCATTTTTCAAAGCAAGCTGCAACACTTTGGTTCGCTTTCGTACCCTTTCTGTCACTGAGAATTGCTTTTTCACCCTCTGTTTTCCCAGAAATGTCTTCATCTGGTATATGTGACAATTGTCTTCTGTCTGTTGTTGCTTTATGTTTTTTCGTCTTCATTTTGTTGTCTACTGGAATACGATATGTGGTCTCCTCAGCAAAATATTTCTTGAGGTAGAATACTGACCCTTCTTCAAAACTCACGGTTTCTGAACCATGGCTGAGTTTTATTTTGATGTCTTCAAATGTAAGTGGAGAAGAGGAATAATTGGAATGATGCCAAGCTGCCTCTATCAACGGGCAAAAGACAAATTCCTGGGAAGAAATGATTATAAATTTAATAGTTGACTAATCAATTACAGTAATAATAATAATAATGTAATATGTACGAAAATTCTGTTTGACCTAAAACTTGGGATGTAAAAATACATATTTTCAAATAAACTTGTCATGTTCCATCAGGGCCACGACCCACCAACACCAATCAATCAAACGTTTTGAATCGGTGCTGTTTATTTTTGGTGTTATTGCTGTAGGTTCAAGAGGAGGTCCGTCGTGTGGTGATCGGCAGTAATGATTGTAAAATGTACCGGTTTATCACTGATACAGTCGTTTCCCTATATTTCATATGTGATATATACAAAGGATCAATATCGTAACCGGGAGAGAGAGAGAGAATTGTACAACGATTACTAATATTGATAAAACTGGCTTTTTAACGGTATATTTCGTCTTCTATTGATACATCGTATACATATACGTTGTCGGTATGATGTAAAGCCTTAACAACTTATGGATAAAATTTACCGGGTTCTGTTGGGTTTAAGAAATACTTACTTTGGTTTTAATTTTGGAATTGAGCGTAGGTTGTTTAATCGTCCCATTGATATCACTGACAACATCCTGTGAAAACAGAAAGTAGGTAAATAAATCATACCAAGTGAAACATTGTTATCACATTAAATCACGACAGCCTAACGGCAACATGACTCTAAAATGGTTTGTGTCCCTGTCGTAAACATATTTAGGGTCTCAGCTTGATGATGTGGCCGAGGGATGTAACTTTTTCGGTTCAACGTCCACTGGCGCCACTATAGAGAAATGTAATAACTACAGGTGTACTGGTTAAAGGATAATCAAATCGCACAACATCTTGGTGGAAATAATGTAGGCACAGAGCTGAAAATCTGCAGGTTTTAATCTAACCCATTGTCTGTTCAATACACATTCCAATTAAAAGAAAATAGGTATAATTACAATTACATTGATTTTGAAACCTTAAACTGAGTTAGCCTATGTACCATAGAAAAAAGTAACCCCAAGAATGCTAACACACTTGTAGCAAGCTGCTAAAACACCCTTCATTAGTCATAGCAGTCAATGCCCTGGAGAACTTCACCCTTCTGTGATGTTTCTTCCCTTCTGTTGTGGTGACCTCCCCAGCTCCTAGCTGATAAACATTAGTCCTTCCCAGATCTAATTTGGTAGTATGTTATCAAATGTAAGCTTCTTGTTTAGTAAAGTGTGCTAAGAATAACTGAAACTGGTCTAATTTGGTAGTGTGTTATCAAATGAAGGCATCCTGTTTAGTGAGTTTCCGCCTGTAGTTTCCGCCTGTAATGTATTACCTTTCCATTATTGAGAGTGGGGGTAGTATGGTAGTTCCGTCTCTTGGCTTGTTGGTGTCTAGTGGTCATATAGCTGGTTTTGAGATGAATAGGCCATTTTTCAAGGAGAGTGAACTTGCTAGTTTTCTTGGGGAAAGTTAAAGGATTGAATGACATATAAACTTGAGTTTTGCAGTACAGGTCACCACTCATACTGACACTCCAGAAGAGTCGCACCCTGCTGTGCAAGACCAAGAATATTTCAAGTTTTACATTGATTCTATTTGAATCAACACAGGTAAGCGTCATTTCAATTATTTCTTTAATACTTATCCCCCTAAATTCAGTTATTTTGTGTAGAATGTTTAACTGCCAACTTTGCATTTATGGAATGTTTGAGATGCTCCCCAGGTGTCTCTGAAGATTAGGGTATTGTTTAACAATTGGGTTTGACAATTGTTTAATTAGTGAGAATGAGTCTCCTAATTTACTATGTACCTTTGGGCTATTCTTAAAGTTAGCTCACTTAATTTATTTCCAAAAGTGTGGCCCGATGTCATGAGGACATGCTTGGCCCATCAGTGAAGTGGCAGTTGACTTGCACAATTTAAAGGATTATGTTATCATACATGTCTTGATATATAACTGGATTTAGCATCGTTGATTTACATGGAACACATTGTTATATTTAATAGCCTATGTTGCTTGTTATGTTGCTGGCAGAAGCCCACAGAGGACTGCCTAAGATTGTGATATACTGATATTTGCGTTATTCATTAATTGCATACTTAATTGCTATAATGTTATTTTAATGATTATATTACTTGACGACTGAGTCCCTTTAAGTGTCCCATAGAATGGATTCTACATGGGTGCATGTATTGAGAATGTTTGCTCATATTACTCTTTTGAGGCTTGATATTATGACTGATTTGATTAATTGGTTACAAGTCCTAATATTAATTTATTATCATTAAGTGCCCCCTCAGATTCAGCTGAATGTCATATTTAGGATTATTTTAAATGTATGTTGATGAGATTGACCTAAATTGAAATATGATACCTTCATGTAACAGGCAGGTTTATGGTTGAACCCTGTAAGACTGTGCTTAACAATTTAGTGTTAGCCCAGATGGAATTTCAAGTAACTCCCTCCTCTTAGGCATCTAGTGATTATTCATATATGGTGATGACTGCACCATTATTAGTCACATGTATTGTGGTATCGAAATATCATTATAGATGCGCTGTACATATTTGCTTACTTATATTCCCAATGTATTCCTTTACTTTCCTTTATTGATTTGATTTATTGACTACTTAATCATTTATTGATTGAATGGTTGATTGATTAATTTGTTAATTGACCGACTAGTAAACAATGGGTTATTTTAACTGCAGTATGTTATGTGTTCGTTAGCCTGTAACGTACAATGCCTTTGAGAGGATACATGTGTGACTGCCATTATTTAGCACTGGCTTTATTCTAGTGCTTCCCTTGTATGAAGGCGATGCATTGGATATTGTTACATCTGGGATTTGATTGACATCCCTTACTTATGCTAATATATGATAATTAGGGTCACCTCATGGCATATCTTAAGAGGTCAAATGTATTGACTTGTTGTTATAGTGTTATAGCCCAATGGTGGTTTTATTCACATACCCATTAACATGTGGTGATGGATGGGGTCCCACTGTGTAGTTTAAGAGAATGTCATGTGATTGTGATTCACTCAATATGCAAATTCTTTACTGGGTTATGCTGTTATGTTTATAGTGATATGAAATGTCATTATTGCAGATAATTTGTTGGATTTAGCATCACATTATTGTTTTAATATCCCTTTGCTTATTTTACTTGTTATTGTTATTGCTATACAAAAGAATGGTTGTTAGATCCCTGTTTTAGCAATTTATGTGTCCTCTCATACTGACACTCCAGAAGAGTCGCATTTTGCTGTGCAAGATAAAGAATATTTTACATTGATTCTATTTAAATTAACACGATGGGACTGGGGACGGCAGCTGAGTGCTGCAGCGAGTCTGGCCACTCTCTGACGTTGATGAGGCGGGATCCTAGAGGTGGAGCGCCCCGTGACCCCGTTAGATTGTGCCACCCCAGCTAGCCCCCGTGTTGTTGTTTTGATTATTTCTCCATATTGTATACCCATATCATGTACTGTGACATTATGTATTGATGTTGATGGGTAGAGACCCATCGTGATTGTTGACGTACTTGTTATTATTAGTTGTTGATTAACCTGACTATTACTATTGCATAATTGTTTTTTGTAGATTGGGGCAGAGAGAGCACTAATATATCTCACTGATAACCATCAACTTCCTGTGTTCTTCCTGTATTCCGACTCCATGACTATGTACCACGGGTCATATTAGACATCCTGTACCCCTCCCCTTGATCTTTTGTGTCACGTGGGTAGTGTTTAACATAGCATACATGCATAATTCTCCATAAAATCTGTAAAATTGTTTTAAATTCAATTATAGAACAGATGCGAGCTTCTTAAATTTGTAATCCATGTTATAATTCATAGCGTTATATCGGAGAAACGGTATATCATTTATGCATTTATTAACCTGCACTAGGTGTACTGGCAATCTGTCATATGTCTTCATTGTATTAAATGCAACAGTGACTAAAAGGGAACGATTTCGACGGTCTTTAAAAGTTCCGTAATTATTAATTAGGGAGGTTACATGGTCGTTCTTTGTTTAAAATACAACTATCTATTTCTCAGCTAGAACATACTTTGTCAAGCAATAATGTTAATGCTTTCATTATCAAACACTTCACTCACTTTCACTCAAAACAATGTAATGTAGACAAAATATTAGTAAACCAAAGACTTATTGGATATCTCAGTTAAGGATCAATCATCCTCAAGGTTTCAACAAAAGAAAAAAAACTTTTTAACTTTATTAACTTTTTAGAATAGAGAATTTCTCCTGACTAAATCGATTATCCATCTATACACCGCAGCAGACGCAGTTCGAGACCTGTTTATGCTTATTCGTATCGACCCAATCGGATTCCGAATCCAGCGTTTTACGATGATTGAAGAATTGAGTAGACAGAGTTTGTACCAACCAAGTTAGCCATGTTACCATGACGTTACATGTTAACTACTTGTAGCCTAACAGTAAGTGTTATGTTATGTTAAGTATATGTTATATATCTGAGCAATAAATATAATCTTCAAATGAAGCTCTCTGTTATCTGTGCTTTTTCTGACTGGTCGGGAAGATAAAATATTAATTTCGAACAATCATACTAATAGGTTGTCGGTATTTAGACCAACGTTGGGCAAGAATGTGAACACTATTTACCCAGTATTTTTAACAGTATATAGAACCTTATTATTACACATCTCTACCCACTCGTCGCATAAATGTATTTTATATGGGGCTCAATAACATTATAAAGTTTTAAATCAGCATGTTTTTCAAGATAAAGTGGGTTATCCGAAACAAGAAAATGTTAATTTCTTGACTAGTGAGGTTTTTACTAGTTTATGATGACAATGCTTCGCTATACCATGAGGAGGAGCGCCAGTGTTAGTGACGATATCGCTGATTTTCAAATCTAGTACCCCTCCCCCTCTCAACCCCTGGTTGCCTGTTTCAATCTTCATGATTATCAATACATGCATATGTTATATCCTAGTCAACAGGGTAAACGTTGCTGGTGACAACATTGAATCTAATAGTGGTTACAAGGCTGTGTCAATACCATCTCTATTGTTGAAGATTAAGTACCAAAGACATAAACATACTTTTCGATCTCTCTGTTTTTCTATCACAGTGTTTATTTGCATCGCGCTAACCACACACTGTACTTTAATGAATACTTACAAAGACCTATGGCGTACCCAATCAGACCGGACCCGGGCAGGATCAGAGTCACAAATCTGATATCAGTTGACCCATGCCTAACCAGCAATTCAGCAGTGTTTATATAAATAAATGCCTGTATAAATATACAAACATGCTATTTTTACGGTTACATTTCGCCACCAAGGACACCACGGTCAGGCCCTACTCCAATCTCAATGCCTGGTTACAAACAGGTTCCACTTTTAATGTGTTTGGTAGTGACTCGACAATGGATCAAACTCAGGCGTCTCGGCTGGAAAGCGGATGACAAATGAGCTGACAAATGAGCTGACAAATATGTGTTAGTTGAGAAAGAGAGTGACTTGTCAAGAATACTCTCACATCATATGAGAAGAAAAATATCTCCTCTCTCTGAGAAACAGCAAAGATAACTGATTTAGTATAGCTTAGGACAAGTTTTCATTATAAGTTCATGGCAGGTTTAAGAGTTGCGCAATAGCTCTTAGAAACATCAAGTAGGCCCTACAGATTTAGTGGAACAGCGTGCGAGGTTTCTGAAAGAATTTATGACAAGCCTGGAAGTTTAATGTTTTGATTTACGACCTTACAGCATTCACTTCATATTTATAAAACATACTTATTTATTCTGACTCAATATGTTCAACTACTAGTGTCTGGTAACAACAAACACTATCGAAAGTATTATAAATAACGTATGTTGAGACAATATTTACAGTGTAAACACCTTACGCGGTATAATGTAGTCTATGACGTATTTATACTAACAGAGAATATCGTATATCTGCCTGTTTCTTCTTGAATCTACCAAAACTACAGATAACGTTAAGACTGTTTTCCGTGTACAGACCAATGAGACGTACTGACACTGATATCAAGGTAAGTACGAAACATAAAGTAATTAGACCTCAAAGAGAACAACACCTTAATAAAATATATGGAATGTTCGGTAACAGTGTCGCACTGTCGAAACTTGGTTCTGGACGGTAATGATGTAATTGATGTAAGTACAGTGCATTAATGTATTGGTTACCTCGTACTGTATCAACACGACCATTTTTGTACCAATTTATGTTCTAACGAAGTATTTCATGTTGTTGGGTTATGATGTCGTTGTAACCCGGTATATAATGTTGTACTTGTTGGTCGAAGTCTTTGTAGAACCGGTATATATGATGTTCTACTTGTTGGTGATGTCGTAGTAAACCGGTATATGATGTTCTACTTGTATGTGATGTCCTATTAAACCGGAATATGATGTTCTACTTGTATGTGATGTCCTAGTAAACCGGAATATGATGTTCTACTTGTAGGTGATGT
>JAODAF010164628.1:0-10108 GCA_027574765.1 Molpadia intermedia | reverse complement strand
ATGACATGTTTATATTTGTTTTGATAAGTTTATATTTTTTTGGACATGCTTATATTTTTTATGACATGTTTATATTTGTTATGACATGTTTATATTTTTCATGACATGTTTATATATTTTTTTAAACATTTGGCATTCCGTACCCAAACCTTACAAATATAATTGATAAAGCCATTTAAGATATGGACATCGTTGTACTTATAATTATATTATACATCATTTTTTCTTGAATCCTTTCAAGTGTAAATCAAAAAATACTTTCCAGGGACCGGTATTAGTAATATCGGTATATCACTGCAATACTGTTTATGAAACTAATGATATGGTGGCCTTAAGCCCACATTGTGCAATAGGTAGAATTAAAATATTAAGTTTTATCCTGCTTACCAGACCATATCAAATGGAAAATAAAACATTTAACGATTGTATTTCTACCGATAGGGGTCAGGTCCCGTTGGTACCATAAATTCAGGAGTTGCTTCAGCCTTGATAGTTTGGGAATATAATTAAGGTGAAATTGATTGTATTTACAAAATGACACATAAAAACAAAATGGGTCCTAGAATCCAATTAAAATCAAAAGTATTCCAATAGAAATGTATATTTCTAGGGGGAATGTTGAATCTATCATAGTTTACTTTAAGGCCTAAAGCAGTCTTGAAAGTTTCAAAAATGTTCATGGTTGCCTTTAAAGGGTTATATTTATTATCGAATACAATGTATGTGTCGTCCGCACGAAATATACCCTTTGTAAAAACATTTTTTAACAGTATAACATTTTAAATAAAAATAAGGATATTAAACGGATGGCTTTGCCATGATTTATACCGAAAAAAGGAGAAGTAAATTGTTGCCCTAAAACAGATTGTTCTACATCTAAGATAAACGTGATACAATAATACCAAAATTATATTATAGATCGACTCGTCAGCAGTATTACAATAGGAACACTATCCCTTAATGAACTAAACGGAATTGAAAAAGAAATTACATTCCATTGATCCTCCTTGAAGATAAAAGTTGCAGATTTTTAGTCCATATAAATCAAATTCCTTTCGTTGTGTCGGTATAGTCATCACTCAACCATTCATTATTCCATTACGACTTATTAAATTGATAACGTTTGGAAAGTCTTAAGTTTCGTCAGGTACCTTAAATGGCAAAGGTAATTGCGCGTTATACGCAACAGATGCAGGATCGAGTCCTGCTCGTACTAAATTTTCCCCGGTATTCACATTTTTCCCTTCATAAAGGCAAGGTATAGTATAATGTAAAATTGCAATTATCTAAGTTAAATTTGTTTTGAAAAGTTGTGAAACTTTATACCTCGTTGTTAGCATTACAAAAATATTTTATACATGTCTTATATAACATGATATTATTATATATGTACAATAAATAGTAAAATTCCTAAAATAGAAATAATCTGAGTATTGTATGAAATTGAAGAAACAACCGTAAAAAACCTTTTTTATAGAATTATACCGGTATATTATGAGGAATACTGAAGAAGAGCAGGACTAACATGGCTTACATATTGTGCTAAATTATGTATTTATGTGATCGCACGAAATCGTAATGAATAATGATATATCCGCAACGATAATTACTCGGATATACATACAATATATTATGTGCATTTTAAATAATTATTATTACCAAATTAAATCAGTGGTGAATTAATGTTCTTGAATTCACAGATGCTTATGTTATCATTTCTATCACTTTCTACGTTTGCGTGGTTTTCATTAGACACTTCTCGTGGTTTAGATTCTGGAACCAAATACATTAACTTCGGCCAAAACAGGGCGTCATTCTGATCCAAGTAAGTGTGTTCACTAATATATGCTTTCATTTCTTTGTCTAATATATTTCGATCTACATCCTTCATCATGACAAGGATAATCCGGCGACTCTTGTCTTTTAATGCCTGGTGGTGGGCCTTCTTGAACTCATAAGAACACCACTCGCTCCTCAAATAATTTGTAGAACACAATATTATAATTCTCATGCTATTTTGTATAGCATGCGCAATATTCGTTACAATACATTCCCCAACGATAAAGTCACGGTGATGCATACACAACTTCCTCGTGTTATATTTCCCTTCAAGTTTTGATGCTAATTCTTCCTGTACAAATTCTCGGTCCAAGCTACTGAATGAAATAAACGCGTCATATTCTTTGATATCATCCTCTTCATTTCTAACGAATAGCCTTAAGCCAGTCTTTTTGTAGAACAGAACTAGTATTTCTAGGCGGTAGTAGTATGTGACACAGCAAATCAAGAACGTTAAGGGTATGGCCGTCGGAATTGTAATTCCCATTACGTAAGGTGTTACTTCCTCAGCAGACCCTGGGATGAACGTTGTCACTGCATGTACAGTTGGGAGTGGATTACAAATCAGTGCATTTTCTTGATTCCAGTTGGACAGTTTCGATTCATTCGAAAAGAAAGTACAATGTACCTTAAATATGTCGGACGTAAGACTGACTGGCCCAAATGCTTTTTTCGAATACCAGCTTGTAAAATTAAATATATCACATGTGCAGTTAAAAGGATTCGCACTGACAGAAAGGTACGATAGATGTTGAAGATTATCAAAAATTCCATTTGGAAGATTGTGAATATGATTATCTGCAAGTTTTAATGTTTTTAATGTTGGAATTGTCTGGAACGCATTGGCGTCCAGGTGAGATATATAGTTGGATGACATATCTAGTGTGTAGAAGTAGGGAGATGATATGTTAAAAAGACCTGTAACAATTGTAGTCAACCTATTTTGATGTAGATTTATTTCAAATAACAAATTTAAGTTGAAAAATGTTCCAACTGCTATATGTGATATCAAATTGCAGCTTAAATAAATTACATGCAAATAAGAATGATTTGAAAATGAGTGATAGTCTAGCGCTGTAAGTAATGAGTTTCGCATAAATATTACATTCACATTTGCTGTCGTATGTTGCGGAATATTCGTTATATTTGATATGTTGCTATATAAAAACAAGTTGTCATTAATGCACTGGTAAAAACAACTAAAGTAAGGAGGACATTCTCCTTTCAAACTTGTCAAAGAATAGAAATCGGTACGAAGGTTATAAAGCATATTATCAATTAGTTGGGCACCGAATAGTGTGAAACAAGCTAGATTCCATTGTTCGTATCTCTGGTTCGAAAGCTGATATGCGCCTGGCCAGAATTCCAAATAATAAGGCAATTCCCATTCGTCAGTTGCTGTATTTTTAGTAAATAGGATCTGAAACATATTGCAATCACATTTTAAAGGGTTTCCATTCAAGTTTGTTTGGAAAGGGTACTCAGGCAAACTACCTGGCCAGTTGACATTTGCAAAATAAGGAAAACTTTCTAGCTTATTATAGCTTAAATCAAGTTTTTTTAATGTCAGAATGCGTTCAAATGCAAATTGCGAAATTTCAACAATTTTATTATTGCCTAGATAAATGTCTTCAATAGCCCCCAAATCAAAAAAAGCACAATCACTAACGAATGTTATTTTATTATGAGAGAGATCGATAGTCTTTAACTTTGGTAGATTATTGAATGTGTGATTCGACAATTTTGTAAGCTGGTTATAACTGAGATCTGTAGATTCAAGATTTGTAAGTAAGTTTGTAAACATCACAGCGGAATTAATCAATTCGTTCTTACTTAATTTAACAATTCGCATATTTGTTTTCGTTTGCTCAAAGAAATGATAGCTCAAGTTTTTGTAATGACACCAGTGCAAGTTAAGTACTTCTAGATTATATAAGCCAGTAAAAGGAAGCGGCACGTCATCCAATCCAAGGAACGTATTTAAGCTAAGATCTAAATATTTTAAATTCACTAGATTTTCGAACGCTTTTGGATGGATAGTTGAAAGTACATTACCTGCAAGTGACAAATACTCCAGTTTCGTAAGAGATGCAAAGTCATATCGATCTATTGTCTTCAACCTAATGGATAACTCACAGGATATTAGGCCATTCACAAAAGTAAAAAGGTGACTTGGAACTTTGGATATACCTTTCTTGAATGTGTTTCTCACGCACAAATGTTTAAGGTTCGTTAAGGGAATCATCGTGTCGAAGTATGACTTTGTCAAGGAACAATAGTTAAATTTCAAAAGTGTCAAATTCTTCAATAGCCAAAAGGCGTTTAGCGGAATTCCTGATTGAAATACAATATCTTCAAATACTAAATTTCGCAACTTAGGTAGAAAGTTTAGTTTAGTAGGCAGAGAATGATTGGTGCCAATGGCGTGATCACTAGGGCCAATCAAAGCAACAGGATACTCGTTTAAACCATCTTGTGGCTGACTAATATAAATTGTTGTCAGGTTCTCCATATGATCAAAGGAATCACTTTCAATATACTCGATAGATGATCCAAATGTAACGTTGAATTCGACCAGTGAAGGAAATAGGTCCATGTGAGATTTCTTTATCTTTAACGTGCAACTACTGAATTGAAGAGAGAGTATATCTGCAACTCCGGCAAGAACGTATATACATTCAAATATATCTTCGTCCGTGGAGGTGCACGTAACTAACAAGTTAGCTGGACCTTTTGGTGCCTCACTGAATACCTGTGCAGGTGGGTTTAAATTGACGCACATCCCTTTTGTGTGGCCACGATTCTTGATCCAGGAACAAGACCATTTCCTAGAGCAATATGTCGTATTCAAACCATCGGTTAAACATACACATACTATGTAAACATTAAGTATTGATCCAAGCCCATGAAGTCGAGTTAGCAGCAACATTTTGTCGTATATGTTTCTGTAAAGTAATACGGCAAAGCATGGGAATTACCACGGAACGGAGTTGCAATAAGCAAGGCAAGTAACATAAAGAGTAAAAAGTAATACAGCTGTCACGACAAAGCCGACAGTGACGGAGCATGGATTGAAGTTTCTGCTCCTCAATGATCTATAAATGTATTCCGCAGACCATCTGGCGCTGTCAATTTGTGATCACTCGTACCTTTTAGCATTCTTATAATATAACAAAATGGGAAGTTCTGTGAAGCGATTAAACATTAAAGATTTTGACTGAATAGAGGTACTACGCAACATGGTGTCTTTAAATACCTTTATGGTGATGGTAAATTTGATCTTTATTAGATTGTATCCTTTTCAAGGAATAAGTCTTCCTGAGTGTTCATTTACTTGGGCTTGTGCTTTGGATTATGACACCACAAAGGCTGTCGTATGCACTTATAAACCATTCTCCTTGGAAAATCTTAATAATGCATTTTCAGGTGAAGTTAATGTATTGATGGATTGCAATCATGTTAAAGCACCTTCAACTTTATTCGAATGTATTTGTGTAATCTTTCGTGATGCTGAAGTCGTTTCCTTGCGCATTGACGCATGTAACTTCTTAAATATCACCGATAGTGACTTAGAGCCATTATCTTCTTTGAGATACCTTAATGTATCAAATTGTAACATCGCATACATGGGTGATCATGTGTTTGACACATTGAAAACCCTTATTGCAATAAACATTACTCAGGACGGAATGATCGAATACCCAAAGGCGTTGATTGGACCGAAGACATTTGATGTAAACATCAACTCCGCTTTATCCGCAAATGAGCAAAATCTTAAATTTCTACCGAATCTGGAAGAGTTAGTGTTGGTTAATGTCTTTTATTTAACGGAGATTCCTGAAAACGCGTTTAGAAATCTTGCACAAATAAAGACCCTGGTCATACACAATGCATCTCTGTTGAATACAGATTTAAAACGTCTATCTTCTTTGTACAATCTCCGTCACTTATATATTTGGAACAATTACTACATCGTAAACAGCAGCGTTCTTGAACTATCACTCAAAAATGTTAAGTTACGCAGTTTGTACCTACGGAGTAACAGATTAACGAGTATTCCAAAGTTATTTGACAATGCTCCTGGCTTATTTTCGATGAAAGAAATAGAAAATATAGATCTCTCTAATAATCGAATAAGTATTGTTGAAGAGGAAGCTTTCCGAAATCTTGAACATCTCAAGAGTATTGATCTTTCGCACAATCTACTGAAAGCGATGTTAAAACACACATTTTACAATCTAGCGGCAATAGAAGATATCAGACTGAACAATAACCAAATTTACTATGTGAGCGATAACATAATTTGGTATGTAAATACTTTAACTAGTTTGGATATTAGATGGAACATGCTAACAAATTTTCCTTACATCCCTTCTCCAAATAGTATGCTCCGTAAAAATGGTCTTTCGGAAAATCCATTCTACACTCAATTAGACGGTAATACTTTACTCTGCAATTGCGATATGTTTTCGAACAATTTTGAAAACAGATCAGGCAAATGGGTTCTTCCTTATAATTCTGCGTTCATATGGCCAGGATCTTTCTTCTACGACAATCAACGATTTGATAAAAAGAAACTCTTTTGTAATACTTATTTCGTCCATAAGTTGGTTGAGGAAATGCTGCAAACACCGGAAGAGTTTTATTCTACGACGGCAATAATTGGAAAATGTAAACGTTTGAAGCATTGCACAACCGGTAAAATATTGGAGTATTGTGAAAATGCTGGTCTCACTGCTGTGCCCACAACAATAGATCCAAATGCCAATTCCATAAGTGTGTACAATAATTCCATAAAAACCATTAATGAAGATTCATTTTCCCATTTATTGAACGTTGAAAAGATCAACATGAGTTATAATTACATTTCATTAATAAACAATGGAACATTTTGTTATCTTCACAATCTGAGAGTGATCATCTTGCGAAACAATTATCTTATTGAAATTGGCTCACAAACTTTCAATTTATCCTCTCCTTTCTTTGATTGGCTCGATCTAGCATCGAACAAAATCTCAGTTATAAGTCCAGTGGCATTTAATGCGATACCAACTATGACAAGACTTGACCTTGAAAATAACCGTCTACAACAGGTACCTGTCGGTATGTTCGATAATTCCCAAAACTTATCACACCTATCAATAAGTAAAAACCCTTTAAATTGTTCATGTGACATTCTTTACCTTACCTCGTGGTACAAGCGGGTTACCCTTGGGGTAAATGAATTTACAAGTGACATAGATAACTTAGGTTGCGCTTCTTACTTAAACGAAGCTGAATTTTATAATTGGATTGACGAGCAGGAGGAATTGTGTAGGAACACTTCGCCTTTCGTTATCGTTATACCCACGGAGCGATGGGTTTTGTTAGCGTTATTAACAGCATTTGCGATCACATTTTCGTTAGCGTTTTTTAGAATGCTTTTTAAATATCAACATGAAATATACATTTTGATTTGTCTGCAAATTAATTCGAAACAAAGAGATGATCAGAATAAAGAGTTTGATGCATTTATATCTTTCAGCAGCATAGACTTTGATTTTGTTTCTAGGAGACTGATTTATATTCTTGAAAACAATGACAAGAAACGAAAATTGTGTGTACATCATCGTGATTTTGCTGTCGGTGAATGTATTGCAACGAACATCATTAACGCTATTGAAAGTAGCCGTAAAATCGTGATATTGTGCTCGAAAAACTATTTAGAAAGTGAATGGTGCTCTTATGAATTCAGAACAGCGCATCGAACAGCCCTTCGAGATAAATGTCAATGCATTGTTCTTATAATAATGGAAGACATTGATCGTAAATTATTGGACAAAGAAGTTAGGGCTTACGTTAATACCAATACCTATCTCGACATAAAGGACCCGCTATTTTGTTCAAAATTATTGAATGCAATACCTCCATCAAATGCTTCATGTGTTACAAATTTGAATGACGAGGAAGACTTCGCATAACAAAAACAAAAGCGGCAGAGGCAGAGGCAATAATCCTATGTCTGGTTTCCTAGTAAGCAAATTCCACTTTTTTGTGGATTATTTTTTTCTCGACAATGGATTCAAACATATACGGTAGCTAATATTAAAAATCTACATTAGTAGAAAATGTATATCTCCTTATGTTCACTAAATTGGCCTAACTGTAATTGGTTTTGCACGTTCAGTGTGATGTCATGAGTCGATTGCCAGTTCATTTTCACTGTAACGATTTTGTTTTCATTTTTATTCCATTTTTGATTTCTTACCGAAGGCCGAATTAATCCATTATTGATAAATAAACCGTCAAGACTACAAATTTGACGGCCGTGATACGCAGTTTATTCCTACTCTACCACCATATTAAGCGAAACTATCCGTCCATGCTGTATATATTGTAACGACTTTACCAAATACAATAAACCGCAGTTTGGAGCCAATCAGAATGCAGTCCATGTATAGCCTATGACGGTTTCAGCTACCTCCATTGCAAAGCAATTTCTTAAGGCGTCAAACAATGCAAACTGGTTATCATCCTTCACTAACGTAATGTTATGTAGCATTGCTAAACTAATACTAGGCCTATATTGCATACTCACGGGTATATTGCATGATATGTAGCACGCATGTACTAAGCCAAACACAACGTCCAACATATAACATTATCGTCAGGCTAAAGATCAAAATTTCAACAAATAACAGCTGATCCGAGTGAAATGCGTAAGTGAAACTTCGGAGTCTCGCTAGTCAGCTAAACAGCTAAACTCACGGACATGTTTGTTAATGTCAATCTAAGGACAATGTTCTGATCGGTTGCCAATAACTTGAATAAAACCATTTATCAATTATAGTATAGGCCTGATGTCAAACTGAGTTGTTAGGACTATATATGCCTAACACAAATAGGCTAGGACTAGGCTGTTATTAAGATTACAGTGAACAAGGCCCCCTTAACGTTAGTAATAATTTATTTAACGTTAAATATATGGGATCCAGAAATTTTGAGCCCAGGGCCGTTGGGATGTCTGAATCAATGGCAATCGGATGATACAAATTTAAGATCAAATATTTGAAGCTCCAAACCCCCGTTGGGGTTCCAAGGGGAGAAGCCACCTGAAGCCGCTCTCGCAATATGAGACAAGTTTAACCCCGAATTAGTTTACAGTGCCCCCAAAGTTGAGAACTGCGTGGGGTCCAGGGGCCCGCGTTATGGCCCCTTGCGTGGTCCAAGGACAGAGCCCCGTTGTGGGTCCAGGGGGCAAAGCCCCTGGAAGCTCGTGCAATATGGGACAATTTTAACACAGAAAATTAGTTTCAAGTACCCCCAAAGAAGCCCCCGGAAGCTCTCGTAATATGAGACAATTGTAACACAGAAAATTCGTTTAAAGTGCCCCCAAATTTGAGAAATAATGAGCAGCGAATTCTTTCGTTTTGAACTCTGAATGATCCAAGTGACTCAGTTTGCAAAGCAGCAATTAAGGGGTGTTTTCCAATAGACAGAAGTTTACAGTTATTGACAGCCCAACTGAAATGCAGGATGTTACTCGAATTTATACAAAGGCTCACGGCAGTAATGATTTCACGCTGGTCAGGCGTAGCTGGCCAGACGACAAGTCTATATCCTCCACGACTGACCCCACAACCCCACCTGTCCATCTCTCAGATTTTTTCCTCAATTCCGCCGACATCCCCGACTGAGGCTAAGAAGATGAAACTTCGCCCGTCCGTTCATGCTACTGTTTAAAATGCCTACTAAATTATTTTATACGTGCGTTCCATGCATGACTTTGTCTTAACGTTCATGCACTGTATATAGCGATAGTGCAGTCACCGGAAACAGAGTCGGCGGCTGACAAGAAAGTAATGATATATTCATAATTACTCACCTATAACTATAACAGGGAAAACAAAATGATGTAAGATGCGGTGGGGTTCTAAAGTAGTTGAGATAAAGTATAAAAAAAAATCGTAAAGTTTAAGTTACTGCGACGAACGTTCAAGTGGATAGGTCTGATACAGTGACAGGTTGGCTAAATGTCTGTAGAACTTATCAGTTCAACTTCAATTGAGATATGTGAGGCGATGTTGTAAACACAGAATTTAGACATTTAATTGACCGCCTTTTCATTGTACAGTCCGTTCTGTCCGTACGCCAGGAATGATCGGTTTCTGTTGAACTGAGGTAATTACATGCCTCACTAAACCCCATATACCGGAATTGTTAAGACATTTTTGTGAGATTTTTAGATATATATTTTTTTTCTCGTTCGACGTAAAAGAGGGGGGGGGGT
>JAODAF010164518.1:0-10108 GCA_027574765.1 Molpadia intermedia | reverse complement strand
AGCGGGGTTGTAATAAGTGGCAGCGGGGTTGTAGTAAAGGGACAGCGGGGTTGTAGTAAGGGGACAGCTTGGTGTAGTAAGGGGACAGCGGGGCGTAGTAAGGGGACATCATGTCGTAGTAAGGGGACATCAGGGTGTAGCAAGGGGACAGCCGGGTGTAGTAAGGGGTCAGCAGGGTGTAATAAGGGGGACAACAGAACGTAGTATGGGGACATCCGGGTGTAGTAAGGGGACAGCAGGGTGTAGTAAGAGGACAGCAGGGCGTAGTAAGGGGACAGTAAGGGGACAGCAGGTCGTAGTAAGGGGACATCAGGGTGTAGTGTGGAACATCCGGGTGTAGCAAGGGGACAGCCGGGTGTAGTAAGGGGTCAGCAGGGTGTAATAAGGGGGACAACAGAGTGTAGTATGGGGACAGCCGGGTGTAGTACGGGGACAGCGGGTGTAGTAAGGGATCAGCGGGGTGTTGTAAGGAGACAGAAGAATATAGTAAAGGTACAGCAGGGTGGGATTGAGTCATATCTTATTATACCCGCATATAACCGAGAAATATAAATAAATATATATATAATAAGTACTTTGCTCTATGTTTTATTTTTGCTTATTTATTTGTTTAGAAAGTACCGGTATGAAACAAACTTTGCTAGGGAATCAAAGCGGGATTGTGGTTTACCCCTCATTATACCATATATACCGGGATATTTTCAACCCCATGATAAAGAGTTTCCGATTCCCAAACCCGACCAAATGATGCCTTTAATTAGAATATTGAATACCTAAAATTTGAATCAATCATAGTTCATAACGTCGACGAGATTTTTTATTCGTGTTTTGCAAATGACATAAATTATAAACAGGCAAATCTCTAGGTTAAATAAAAGTAGATACAGGGGCGGAAGGGAATATTTTTTCACTTGATTGTTAAAGTTAGGTACCCTCACACGATTCTAAATTCAGTCATAGCTAAAGACACTATGATTATAGCTTATAACGGTAGCTGAATCCGTCATTATGGCACTCAGTTCAATAATACAACTGTACGGACCGAGATTTATGTGGCACATATACATGGACCTGCGATATTAGGTTTACAAGATACCCACCCTCATTTGTAACCTGTCCACGAAAATATAATTCTGGAGACTTGAAACGTTTTTATCCAGATTGTTTTCTAGGAACATATAACTTGAATTTGAAGCGAAATTCCGTATTGTAAATTATGAGTCTGTACTCACAGTAGTCTCGTGCAAATTAAAGATAGCATAATTCAAAATGGCATATTTAGTCATTTTTAGATTTTATTTGGTATTTATCTAGTTTATACTGTCAAAACCTAATGGAAGATGACGTATATGACTTGATCCCAAATATTTGAACTATAATCGCAGTCATCATGATACTCCAAGATTGGATAAGATAACTCATAAGCTAGTACTGTATTTTGTAAGTTAGATGGAATACATTAGTTCATTTGGTAAAACGGATGAAGAAAATGAGAAGGATTTGCACAGATTGATGAAAGTAGCAAAAGAGAAGGGTCGCATTAATCAATCAAGATAGGCGTGAAATAAAATAAAGCATAAAGTGTTTTGACCAGATATGATTCAATTGGTGTAATGTAACCCACAGTACAAAGACGTCATAATTTGTTTTTAGAACTGCCACATACATGGCTCAAATTATTTCCAAATTGATCAAGCCATACAACACCAAATAAGAGAATTAAGAAATATACACATTTGAAAATGGACAAATACACATAAAATAATTAAAAGTTCTTATTTACCCAACAAGGAGTCATTCATTGCAATACATGCCTCACTACAGACATGTGCTCTTGTCCAAGATTATAAACCAATTTGTTTGCGTCTGAGGATTTTACCGATACTAAACAAAGTTTAAGTGAATAAAAACAAAGTAAATGTTTTATTGTAGAACATATCTCATTAAGCTACCAGCAATGATAAAGTTGTAAATTTTAGGTCCCAACTTAGAGTATAGACATGCGTGTATTGGCAAAATATCAACAAAGATATTGAAGACAACTGTATGTGTTTTGTCAAGAAATTAGTACCGGTATGTCATTAACAATTGAAAATTTAAAATACCCATACCTTGACAAGTAATTGGATTGGAGTTCAGAGTATGATATTCCAAAAATAGTGACAGGTAATAACAGTCAATATTCTATACAGTTAAAGTTTTAAGTCATAGAAATCTTAAGTCCAATGGATATATATATATAAAGCCAAGTTCAAGTTGTGATCTCCGATTGATGGAAAATTCCTACTTCGGCAGAATTACTAAGTTATTATAGGAATATAAAATGACTTTCATAACAAACTCATGCTCTATTAATGTGATGTACATGGAATCAGCTATACTAATTATATAATGGTGTGCATGTGTATATTTGCAACCACTTTTCATCCTGCCTGGTCACCGTCAAGTATATATATATATATATATATCACGTTATATTATGTTATTTATAGGCCTAGTAAAACTTAAATAGAACTGATATATTATATTTTATGTGACGTATTCCAACCAGTGTCGAAGTATAACATTTCACAGTGGCACTCATGGGATATACCTATTATAGTGATCTCCGTGACCAGACTGAGCATGAATATGTTACAATGAGCATTGTTAGCGTTGCTATGGTAACAGGAAAAGCCACAAAGGTGGACGTACAAATCACAACCCAATACCCACCATAACCCTACAGTATATGTCAAGATTACTTTATATTGTTTTAAGAAGCAAATATATATGTACCGGTGCATGAAAGTAGATTTATGGAAGCATATTTGTCTCCAACATTTAGGCCGTACCGTACATTATATGTTATTGAAAATACATACGGTAATCATATGTGCTACCAATAGTTCTCCCTTCGAGTCAGCTTTTGCAATATAAGAGACAGTGAGATATATGTTAAATGTTATGGGCAGTCATATTTAGTGAACATCTTCAATTATTTGCGTAGTATTTTGTCTATAAATGAATTCCTAAATGCTAGACCAAAATAACATTTCCATGGGCTGCCATTTTGTCTTGCCCAATATTAGAACGGTTTCGCGGTAGATGTTTGTCGTCCCGGGAAATAAATTCGATGGCTAAATTGATAGATTCTCATATCGCATTTCTACAATCATCGCACTCAGATTACTCAAACGTTGGTTTATAGGGCCAAGTTGTTGTTGCCCAAAATTATATCACATAATCATTCAAGTTCACGGTTTGGCAACTATGCCGTCAGCAAGCTCAGATCAGGCTAAAAAGTCTGGTTATATAAAATTATAACAACAATACGGTCTGCATATTGACCAATACCTTTTCAGAAATTTTTTGTCACTGTCGTGAAACCAGGAATTTTTAGTTTACTTGTGAAACTGATGTTAAAGTCGATATAGCAGAACATCCCTTGAAGGTGTTATAATCCGTAAATGCAGTGTATATCATATAAATACGTTTGTAAACGTCACATAATATTGCGCATTCTCTAATACTAAAATCGCAATTACCAGGTCAGTTCCGCAAAATGGAATCCCCCAGGATGATACTAGATGTTATCGATATCCTATAGCTGCAATTCTACTCAATTAACGGATTTATGATGTTATTATTAATAAGTGTAGCCTATATCATATCCACTAGCGGTATACGAGAGCCAAGGAATAATTGTTGTTAAAAAGGCCATATGCAACAACAGCATGATGTTCTTATTTATTTTACTGTATATTTCCACTTGATATTTATTTGATATACTTGGTAGTATATGACAACATGTATCACGTTTACAAAGCTCTATCAATACAATCCCAAGACAAGGTTGAAGACCACCAGATCGATTGACATTGAAATTGTATTATTAACATGTCACAGTTTTCAGAACTAGGTTTAAAAACCTTAGATTATTAGATAGGATTTTCCATCAACTTGGTTGGAGGTATTCTAATAAAAAAACATGACAAGGCGCTGCGTGCAAGATGTATATTTAATGCATATGATCATATAATTATGCTAGTCGGAACACTAATAGGGTACGCAATTTTCAACAGTGTTCTTAATTTATCACATAAAGTTATGTGTGTTCTGCCGACTTTAGCTTTCCATATAATTAAGTTAAGTACGCGAACATTCTTGTTACGATAAGTTTGCTGATTATAGTGAAGTTGGATAACTTAACTATACGCGCACGCACATTAGAAAGACTGTCTACTAGCGCTTCCTTCATAAAAGCCTCATCATGACAAGTCGAAAACAGCCTGGTGTTTTCCGAAAACATTACAACATAAAGAAGTTACTACGGAAACATTTAATGGATAAATAGAGCATAAAACTATTACAGACAAAGCTGTATAGTGGCGCAAGTGTCTATAAACCAGTTATTTTGCTCCAAGGTATGTCGATATAATATATACTCACTTTAATATAAACTATAAATATGAAAGGAGGTAAGTATTATGTTGTTGCCCTTGCTCTTAAGTTATTGAACCAGGGATTCAGCAGTAAAGTCCCAATGATTTGCGCAAAGCGTTCGGGGCACAACCCAATGTTTTAAAAAAGCCCCCCCCCCCCACTTTTGGTAAAGGATCCACGCCCATGGATGGGAGAGGGGTCTAAGTGAATGGGGTGTCCCCTTTTCCTTTTGAGACATTTTGTATTAGTCATTAGCCATTATGACCAGGTTATACATTAAATTGATTCGTCTGCGAGATCCATTCCCGGGTTCCCAAATGTTTGGTGATCTCTGTTCAAAACCGTTCAATTAGATAGTGTTTTCAGTAGCGTACTCTCATGTCATATGATTTAAACAAGTGATGCAGTTTTAGATATGATGTACCGGTTTTAAATACGATTACCTGTGCATATAGGGCGTATACATATGTATGAAACCGCGGTAGGTCGAGTATTGGTTACCAATCACGATCGACGTTACCGGTACATATCCAATTTTGCCAGATTCGCCCCACGGTGGAATGACTTGAATAGTAAGAACGGCAAAATAACAATAACTCACAATGATTGTTGGGTAGTGGTACAGGTGGCTTTTAAGGATGTTTAGGTGACTGTGGTCATATAGTGGTTGTTTGGGGTCATTGCTTGACAATTGCCAAAATGTTTCTTCTACCACATGCAGACATTGAATGAATGTTCACTAAAGTTGATCACATATGGGTTGTTTAGCATTTTTAAGGCAATAGTCATCTAGTTATCACATGAAAAATATAGATGAAACGTATCTACTATCTATAAACGTTAATACTACCTGATTGTAAATATGATGTTTCCCCCATCTCCCCCTCCCCCACCGTGCTCGTGTGCTAAAAACTCCTTGTTACTGCCATGCATGCTGTCTTGGACAATGCTTAAATGCATTAAGTTAGTTAACTAGCAAGTAATTTAGTAATTGATCTAATTTCCCCTGAAATAAGGTGGCAGATTTAATTGAAAGTTGTATTTCCGCGGGCTAGCAATTATATATGTTCTGTTCAAATTCAGGTTGAATGACCCAATATGCAATACAATTAATGTCGTTCATCAGGCAAGACAAATCGATCCGGGAAAAACATCATAAACAAAATCGTCGTAAAAGAGAGGAAATTTGTTTACTAGTTGCCTGACTTAAAAGAACAGCAAACTTGTATTTGTTTCTATAGAAATTATGAAAGAAAATCAAAATATATAACACCCTGTAATCATAATACAAATATAATTTGATGCATTACGGTAACCCCCAAGTCCCCCGCGGTGATCCACCCCGGTCTGGACTTGGTCGCCAAAGAGGGAATACAGTGCATTGCCTAAGTATGATTATAAATAACAGATCCATAGATGATATACAAAACGCGAAATGGAACTCAAAGGTTGTGACGTATGATGGGAAAGGGATCACGTGTCTACATACAAGTCTCCAGCTTCCCCCACAAAACCCGTCATGACAAAATATAGCCGGATCATATAAACCATTAATACTACCTGATGTTATATGATGGTATTGGTATCCCTTTGCTAATCCTGACTATCAATGTTTATTGGTGCTATGTCTTTAGGGGGCTATGTCAATGTTCCCAGGGTTCATTGTTCCCAAGGTTCGATGTTCCCAGGGTTCGATGTTCCCAGGGTTCAATGTTCCCAGTGCCGTTCTAGGACGACCATTTTGCCAAAATTTCTTAGCTCCGCACCAACTGATGGTGACGTGACATTCCAATTAGATGATACCATTTTACATTCTGTTATGTATTACCATGGGCTACCCTGGGAACATCGAACCCTGGGAACATTGAACCTTGTAATCATCGCCAACCATTAAAATAATACAAAAACGGGGAACACCGAACCCTGGGAACATTGAACCCCGGGAACATCGGGTAGACCCCACCCCAAGGTCCACATATTTCTACAAACATAAAGTGCCATGCAAGTTCAAATTCAACGTTATGGCTCTGATGAATTGGTTTACTTTTAGTTTTAGGCCTAGGCTACTGACTAAATTGTGGTATCAATTTGCTAAGAAGACATTTAATGCATAGGCCCAGGGTTGGCAGTTTTTACCATGGGCGGTTTTTACCCATGGTTTTTACCGGTAAAAACCGCCCTGGAAAAAACAGGTTTTTTCCCAACTGAGTGGAAAAAACTGGTAAAAACTGGAAAAAACCCATTGTGCTACATAAAATGGAATATAAATAATTGTTTAGCTTTACAACACTAGCTTTACAACATCATACTGTTTGTGTATGCCACATTACTTACAAACTAAAAACTAATTATGCCTTATAATTATTATGTTTTCTCTTCTCCCTGTAATAATGTATATGTCCTCTATATAATACTGTTGATACTTTGACTTGTTTATGCCAGTAAATTGACAATTTTACAAAGCTTAACATGCAGGAAGTTATAAACACTATTCAAAGACTATTCAAAAGAATTTATAAGTAGCCACTGATTAATGTTCTGAATTAAAAATAGCAACATGTTTTTAAGCGAAACCACAAAAACAAAGAACATGCCTCAAAACTAATGTGGATGATACAACTGCTTACCTCTGCATGATCGTTTATGTACAGGCCTACATTTTCACAGTCACTAATGACACAGTTTTTTATCGTTGGTGCTGATTTTCTCCCACTCACACTGACAGCTGCTCCAACTGAGGATAATAAATATATTTACGAGGTTAGCAGAGAAAAGGTAAAGAAAATTTTTGACAATGGGAGAAGCTATAAATGACTGTAACCAAAAAATAGTGCTCCACATTAGGTCCCAATAGGATCCTTGAAGTCTTCAGTAGTAAAACATGTCCAAATCTATTACAAAATTGATTTTTAGATTTGAGAAAGGAATAAAGGTAACCTGTGCGGTGAAAACATGACCATTTTCCTTTCATAATTAGGCTAGGTTGGAATATGCTAAATAAGTGTTCAGCAAAGTAAGAAATAGAATGTGCTGTAAATTCACTGGTACTGAACAGAATGGAAAGAATAAAAGTTCGGCAGAAAACACATATACTTGATGGAAAGGATGATGCAATGCACCTAGAGTCTAGTTAGAGGTAGTTAATAATGCCAGGATATTGGAAAGAAGAATGAAGTGATGGTGCTACTAAAATCTGCCATTTTTGGAATGGTCCATCGTAGTATAGTGGTGCAAGTATAGTGCTAGGGACAGGTCAAGAGTGGTTACAAAATTAGAGATCAAATAGCTTTCTTTATATGTGTAAAAGAATTCTGGAAAGGTTGTAAAATGTGTGTAATGTAATGTAAAAATGTTAAAATAGAACAGGTAGCTCGTCACCATGGGAAGTGGAGCTGCTATAAGCAGACTCACCATGATTCTTTTTTGGTTATAAATTTATTATATTAATTACAATAACTATCACAATGGATTCATGGTACTTTTAACACTCAATCATTTATCGTCTATAACTCAAAAAACTGTCTGAAAAGCAAGAATGTTGATTAATTGTAAAACCTGCCTGGATGAATAAAAACTGATATTTCAAGTCGGGTTTTATTATGGTACTTTTTTGTTTGTTGAGAAAGAACCAGAATAGACAGGATTTTCAGCGAAGAACCATGGTGAGTCTGCTCATAGTGAGTATTTCCTCGCATACTGAGAGTGACCTGCTTCTCTGAATAGTATTTAGAAACCTCCAGTCTTGACAGGATGGTAGACAAAAATGAACCTGCTAGTGGGCTCCGAGTATGAGATGAGACATTAAATGTTAATTACAGAAATGAGGTTAAACGTGTACCAGAGAGAGAGATAAAGAGATGAGGGGGGAGGGGTATAAATAGAATCATATAAAAAGGTAAGGGGAAGGGTAAGGAGCACACAATAAATGACCCTACCTTGTGATTTACTCCTGATGTTACAGCTGTCAATGGTTGGCATACAGTTGGACCCTATCTCAATGCATGAATGTTTATGGTGATGTTGGTTTTGATTATTTTCTGGATTGAACTGAAAATAAGATAAAAAACATAAAGTTAAGCATGTGTGTCTTAGCCCAGTTCACCCACTCCCCACACACCCCCTCCCCCGACTCTTTTAACTGGGAAATGGCATTCAGTTTCATAAGCACTTTAAAAAAAAAGTACTTTACAATATAATATTCATCATATACAACCAGAAAGGGCTCACATTACAAATTAAATTACGAGGTAAAAATATTTTGACTATTTACATTTTGTAGCCTTTGTGGATAAAATTTCAAGAATAGCAAAATCTCAGTTATCCAAATCAGTTGGGGCCAATAAGCAGGGCTGAAAATTTTGGCAATGTGGAAAGCTCCTTGCCGTCTCACGGGAAATCTAGTGAGGCCCACACCGGGAAATCATTTTTAGCTTGTCGGTAAATTTATATTTTTTTCCAGCCCTACCACAAGCAAGGTCACACCAAATAACTATTATACTGTGTCTGTGCCTTTATGTACAAAATCATGAATAAAATGTTTATACACTTCACAATGCATATTGGAGGATAAACATTTTTGTAAAAAAATAACTGAATTTTTTTCAGAGGTCTGGTTCGAATAACATAACATAAAACAGAACATGTGATTCGTATCAATGTTGCTTAAAACAACAGGAAGTTTTACACAATGAGTTTATTATAGAATGACCACAAAATACTACACATCATGCCTCAACAAAAATCCAAAACAACTCTGCAATTGGCAAGCGTGACTAAAATTGTACTCGATAATAAATTCCACAAAAAAAAGAACAGTAGTCAGTACAATTATGCATAAGGTTGAAATGTAATTAAAGTAACTACAATGATTTGATGTTTTGCATATCCACAGAAAGAATTTCCTTTCTTATTTTCAGTGATATTATAGCTGTAATACAGCCTTCTGTTGTAAACCTCATTCATCCAACTTTCCAGGATCACCTTCTTACAGCCATGGTACCTCATTAATACTCCATACCTCTGTTTTGCCTCAGTCTCTTCTTCAACTTTTTATGCAAGTTGTCTTCAAAACCAAAGATAACTTTATGTTGTAAACCTGATTTATTCAAGCTTTCTAATCTCAACAGCCATGGTACCTGATTAAAACTCCATGTACTCTGTTTTGCTTCCGTCTCTTCTACATTTGTCAGTGCATTTATACTATGTATAGAGTTATAGCATGTCATTAGCAACTTTTTAAGCAATTTGTCTTCAAAACCAAAGTTAACTTTATGTTGTAAACCTCAATTATTCAAGCTTTCTCTGGTGCAGTAAGTTATTTTTTTGTATTCCTAAGCCATGAGGTGTCCTCAGTTACAATTTCAACTCTACATTGGTCACTTTGTTTATACTATGCAGACTTCTAAACAACTTCATTGATTTTCTGTTTTGCATTTGCACAGAAGCATCTCAAATCCAACAGTTGATAATCATATAATCAAAGTTGTTCAGGAAAAATATCTTCAACAATTAAAGAAAAAAATCTTCAATATTTACACAATTAGGTTAATCCAAATGTGATGTTAGTGGATTTTCTTTTTCAGCCTATTGACATAACACAGCTCATCAGATATATCAGTGGCATAGAAGCTATGAGAAAGTGTAGGGGGGGGGCAGGGCGGGGGCCTTACCCTCACCGTATACC
>JAODAF010164407.1:0-10109 GCA_027574765.1 Molpadia intermedia | reverse complement strand
GCCTTTGGTTTAACATATATATATATATATATATATATATTTATATATGTAATTAACGCAATTGGTAACATTTTACACGATAAACATGTAAATAATACCAAGTTTTAAAGTTCATCATATTACCATGTGTGATAAATAAATTTTACGTAAATAAATTTTACTTAAATAATAAATTGTTCTTATTTAACATTCGTGTTCACAACATGATTGGGTTAAGCCCTCATGACAACTGACAAGATGTCGTCACCAATATCGTTGTGATTACCATTTTAGCATAAAAATAGCAGAAATGCGGATATCCTACGTCTAATATGAATTAAAATCATAAAATTAATCAGATTTTCAAAAAATAGAATCTTATTCATTCCCATTTATACCATCCATACTATGATTTACATTCAGAATTTGCAATGCGATGATTAAACATATGGCGTCATGAAATGAATATCAGGTTTCGTGCAGCTCATGTAGCATTTAGGCTAAATGTGGAATGTGGATTACAAATGACACTTACCCATATAACTCAGATGTTTTTCTGTCCACATTTAATATTGTGGAATCTAACTTCTTCGCACTTCGTTTTGAAGTCCGTAGCTCTTTATTGAGCAGTGATTCTAGCTTATATTCGAAGTCACTTATATTTTTTGGCTTTGATTTTAGATTCACATATGTCTGGGATAACGAGAGATCTGACAATGAAAAATAGTATCAAATGTTACAAATGCCGAAAGAAACGGGATGTGTGCATATATGCATGTATATATCAGAACAAACATCTTGCCAACTACCAACTATTGTGAAATCGAGAGCATGAAACTTATAACGACCTATCCTAGACATAATTTTAATAACGCTTAGTATTATGGGTACGTAGAATCCACATTCCTATCGATATCAGATTAGACAGTTGATACAATTTTCACGGCTGTGGTTATTATATAATTTGAAGTAAATTAAGTGAAACTTTGGACGAAGGAATATAGTAACTCCGCCTTCCCTCAACAGGATATGAAAGAGTTTACTGTTGGGCATCGACGCAACAATTACACAAAACAAACTGGCGGTTAGATCCAGGGACGAAGCGCCGTTATGAGAGCGAAAGCCGCGCCAAAGGGGCGTGGCCTGTGGGCCTCTTCCATAATTTGTTTAACATTTAACACCGTTAGATGCGATGTTTGGAATCTGACAAGTACAAATTGTACACAAGGAATTAAGTTTTGTAGAAGTTTACGAAAGGGGGCATAAGTTGTGAACATGCGAGCGCTGAAGGTACAAAGCCTACATATGGGGTCTGGGAGCTTTTCTTCCGAGTTCATTTAAATTAACCACGGTTAAATGAGATATCCTGGCATCTGACAGCAAATAATATTTGATTGACGTCGACGAAACCAGGAGGCGCCCCCTGGATTCGCACCTGAGGACAATATTTTAAGCAATTGACCAAAGTAATAGCGAAAGTTGCATTGAATTGTACCATAGTATAATTTTTACGGACGGCCAACACACGACAATTTGGGGATAAAATGGTTTGCTAAAAGTAACATCTGTCTCACTCCCACATCACTGTGTTAAATTCTTTAAAAAAAATGTTTTGATATGTTTCGTCTTACTTATATGGCAGTTGGTACCATCGTATCCTTTTTCACACACGCACTGATATATACTCGATGTGTCATTTATCATCACTTCTTTGCATCCTCCGTGCATACAAGGCGATGAACTGCAGGGATTCAGATTAAATCTCGTCTCACATACGTGACCTGTAAATCCCGGTTGGCATACACATCTGAAGAGATAATATAGTTGATTGTGTTTTGTAGATATAGACAAAATGATTCAGAATATCAACGGAATATGTATTGCCACAATGAGAGTTGAGACGGACTAAGACATGAACTCTTCCCACCCTCTTTAGCTTTTATATAAGATCAGCTGCAAACATACTAAATATCCAGGACCTATAACAGCTTATTTGTTAAATTAGTCTAATTGCCAAAATATAAATTCTTTGCGTGATTCGTGATTCCTTTGAGACAAACTCACTGGCTGGCAGCGCTCGTGTCATTTGGGAATTGTGGGAAAAGTCGTGTGAAATAATCTACTGAGACCGTGATTGATGCGTTTACCTCGCAAACATTTTCAATATAATTACGTCATAATGAAACCTTAATGCCAGTTAATTCGATGACCCAGTGCCTTACGCGTGCTCCGTACCCACGGCGACGCGGGCATACAAATTATTTTGTACGCACACGTACACGTACGTATGGATGATGCTGGTTGACCCATCTTCAAGAAATTCCCTGTCATTGGTTGGCAAACTAGACGAATAAAAATACTGCTCAATCACAAGAATGTTTACATGCTTAGAAAGCAGACAGTCTACTCTAAATAAAACAGTTTGAACCAAGCAATAACAATATTGGAAAAAATATTATTAGCTTAGGTAAAATCCATGGGTGGCGGTTATGCTACACACTAATTCGCCTATGGAGGTTTGTTATCAGACGGACATAAGCAAGTAATAAATATAATTATATTGATGATACAGTAACATGGTTATCTTTCTCATGCCGTTTAAACCAATACGCTTACTTTATAATTACGAAATCACTGACAAACCATACAAAAACAATGATTTTGTCTATGCCCAGGTTGTGCACACAATGACGCGCAACGCAGCCGCGCCTACATTGTGCGGTAGAGTTCCGCAAGGTTTCATTGTGTGCCCTATATCTCACCCACAGTACTGAATGTCCCATTTGCTCATCGAACCGCCATCATCACGTTAACAAATAAAGACACAATAAAATACAAGCTTCCAACTACCCCCAACTAAATCCATATGCTGAGACAATGTGCACTTTAAAATGTTAAAGATACTCACATAATATCATTACTTCCCTCTACGCAAGTCCCTCCATTTTCGCAAGTCGATGGACGACAGAATGTTTGTAAAGTAGTTAACCGTTCAGTAGTAGATATAATACACGTGTAATTTTCCAGGGATCCTATGCAAACATCATTCGCATTTGCACACGGTGAAGAACTACATGGGTCGTATAATTCGGAACAATTAACACCTGTATACCCTGGATCGCATTCGCATCTATAACCGTTTAGAAGATCCGTGCAGCGACCGTTAAGGCAAGAATTGTTTGTACATTCGTTTATCTCGACGGCGCAAGTTTCCCCTTCATATCCAGGTACACAAATACATTCGTAAGTTCCAATACCATCTATGCAAGTTGCATTGTTGTGGCATGGCAAATTATCGCATAGAGTTGTATGTTGACAAAAATCACCCTTAAATCCGTAATCACATATGCATTCAAATCCATTCACACCTTCAATACATTGTCCATTGTTTTCACAAGGATGACTAGCACATTCAAGTATATCTTCGTTGCAAATTGTACCGGAAAAGCCAGGCTGACACACACATGTATAATCTATGTTGTTTCCGGGTACACACGTAGCATTATGTAAGCATGGGAAGCTCCGACATCCATTCGAAGGGGCAAATATGCTACATCGAGGACCTTGAAAGTGTAATGGACATATACAATAAGGTTCTCCGTTGACAATGTGACAAGTACCTAAATTGAGGCAAAAATTAGTGTAGTGGCGTGAGCATGCTTCCATTGTGGCGATTTCGCAACGAATGCCTTCATAACCTTTTAGACACCCACAGATAAACCCTCCAATGACGTTGATGCAATTTCCACTATTATCGCAAGGATTGCTTTCACATTCGTTAATTTCAATCTCACAAAGATCGCCTTCGAAACCAATAGCACAACCGCAAAAAAACGACCCGACCTCTTCCACACAAGTTGCATTATTTTCACAAGGAGATGTTAGGCACTCTTGAATGTCGTCTCCACACGACAAACCGCGGAATCCAGTGACACATTCACAGTAGTAACCGTCTAATAAATCAATACAAGTACCGTTGTTTTTACATGGACCACTAAGGCATTCGTTGCTCTCGATCTCGCATGTTTCACCTTCAAATGCAGATGTACAAGTACATTCAAACTGTCCAATTAAGTCATTACATGTGCCATTATTGACACAAGGAATACTGGCGCATTCGTTAATATCATTGTCGCAATATGTACCGTTGAATCCTCGAGGACAGAGACAAACTGGCCCTGAACTCGTTTGCTGGCATGTGGACCAATTAGAACAAGGAAAACATTGACAGTCATTAAAATAATCTTTACAAAAGGGTGTGGAGGTACATTGTGGACACTCACATGAAAATCCGTTAACCAGATCGGTGCAATTACCACCGTTCAAACAAGGAGCACTCTGACATTCGTTAATATCCTCCTCACAGTGGATTCCAGTAAATCCAGAATCACACATACAGTAATACCCATTTAAGTCATCTATGCAATAAGCTCCGTTCAGGCAAGGATTGCTGGCACACTCGTCTCTATTAGTCTCACAGTATATTCCATGATATCCAGCTACGCAGTCACATCTAAAAGCATGAACCAAATCTACACAAGTTCCAGAGTTTTGACAAGGGCTACTACGACATTCGTCTACCTCTGTTTGACAATATTCACCAATAAAACCGGGTGGACAAGTGCAGTTGTATCCATTTATATGATCCGTGCATATCGCATTATTCTGACAAGGACTACTTTCGCATTCATTAACATCATCTTCGCAGTTAGAGCCAACGAAACCCGCCGGACAATCGCATTGATATGCACCAATTACATCAGTACAGATACCTAAATTGTGGCAGGGCGAACTCAGACACTCGTCGACTTCTGTTTCACAAGTATTCCCTGTGTAACCTACCGCACAGATGCACAAAAACGTATCGGTCTCATCTTGACACGTACCATTGTTAAGACATGGACTGCTGCTACACTCGTCCACATTAACCTCGCAAAATGTGCCATTAAACCCGGGAGCACAGTTGCACTGAAATGATGCAATCTTATCGATACAGATCCCAGTATTTTGACATGGTGAACTGGAACACTCATTGATATCGATTCCACACGTTTCACCTTCATAACCAGCTGCGCATGTGCAAATATAGCTGTTCACGAGATCATTACACGTGGCACCATTGTGACATGGTTGACTGGTACACTCATCTATCTCAGTCTCACAGACGTTCCCAGTGAATCCCGGTGCGCAATCACAAGCGACGCTATCAATATTATCAATACAAGAACCATTGTTTTGACAAGATAGAAGCCCACACCAGTAACTAGAAATATATTGGTGACACGTTAACCCCGCGTAACCGGCAGGGCATTCACAAACGTAGCCATTGACTATGTCCTTACATGTTGCACCATTATTGCACGGTTCGGGTTGACAATCATCAATGTTAATATCACATGTTTCTCCTGTGTACCCAACTGCGCATATACATCTAAATTCGGCGATTCCGCCAATGCAAGTTGCATCGTTTCTACACGGGGTACTGGCGCATTCGTCAATATCAGTATCGCAGGTTGGTCCTGTGTATCCATTCGTGCACTCGCATTGGAATCTACCAATACCGTCGATGCATGTCGATTGGTGTTGACATGGTTGACTTGAACATTCATCATAGTTGTTTTCGCAAAATGTACCTAAGAACGAAAAAATGTGAAGAGAATTAAAAGCCGGATATGATATATGAAAAGCCATGCAGACCGCTTAGTGAGTTTGTACCAAAAGTTGCAAAAAAAGGAGAACTGTATAGCTGTAATTGGCAAATGTTTTGATGAACAAAGATAACTGAATGACATTAAAGGCGCTCAGCTGAACCATGTTATAAATGACACTTAATGATATACAATGTGCAAGTTCTAAATGTTAAAGAAATACAGTCAAAGACATGACTGTCTGTATATAAGTGAAAGAAAGCCCAAGCAGTGTTATATCTTTATTATATCTGACTTACAAAACATTATCTGTTAGTGACGCAGCCACAAATCCCACAATGATATTCGTGAGGGTACGTAGTTGGTTGGGAGGCACGTCAAAATCAGGACAGTACAAGCAGCTTCCAAAGCTGATTGGGGTACCAATGTGAATATTGTATCGAGGTTTCTTATGAATCATTTTAAGCCGATATTTTAAACTGGTAATTCTGTCTACAAACCTGACGTTCCAGTCGCACAAGAACAAGAAAAATAGTTTCTACTGTCGGTGCAGGATCCGCCATTTTGGCAGGGCGTCGATGCACACTCGTCATTGTTCTACAAAAAAACGGTTAAGCGTCAAATTTGTATCTTAAAAGTCTTAATGCACAGTAATAATAGGTACCATGTCCATAAAGAATGCGACTTACAATATCGTCGATCTTCACGACTACATGACCTCGGACATATAGATTTAGGGATGGGTTATTAATGATCTTTGCTTTCATTTTGAGCACTGGTGCATTCAAGTCGCGTGGTAAGATATTCCAAAGAAATGTTTAAACTCTGCTAGTGAGCTGGAGGTTACAACCCTCGCATTGTAAAATTACAATAAAATCAACATCCTACTGGATCAGGCCAATTGCACTAGAAAGAAGTTCCTCTTTTTATACCCAATTAAAGACATTAATAGTTAACTAATTTTCGATTACTTTATATTGATAAGTAAGTGATTTACGGCTGGTGACTAATGGATGGGGCCCCTAAACCCACAGCTATATCAAAATGAAGCATAAGAGCGCGTGCGAGTGTCAATTACACAGCCTTGCACACACTGAGAAGTTTCATTAAGGTTTTGTAGTGACATTTCTTAAAACAATAAGGGATCTCAACTAGCCAATAGGGGTGAACATGATTGCATACCAAAGGGACACTTAAATTGACCCCTATACTTACAGTTCGACACTGCGTGCCAGAGTAACCTGGTCGGCAGATCTTGGCTCCAGTTTGTTGGTCACATGTGTAATGTCCTGATGAATCACTGTCACTGGCTGTACACCAAGTAGCGCAGCCGCTGCCGTAGTAATTAGAGGCACAGTATAACTTGAGCTGGATGGATGTCCTGTGGAAATTAATCCAGATTACAAGCATTGCATGAGGTTCCTTGCTGTGTTTCCTGCAATTTGGACATTGACTTTACTTTTGTTCTGGTCCTCGGGAGACTAGCTAGTCAAACAAGTACACAGATACTTAAACAGCCATACACACGCCGAGTTGAATGTATATGTCCCTTTGCTTTCAGCAAGAAAATAACAAATCGTGAGAATTAAATGAATACAAATATTCTACCAATTATCTAAATTGTGGAGACAATTGTTCGATCTACCGACAGGTACAAGACATCGTAAACGACATCCTTGATCATCCAGATTCAAATACATACAATATAGATAAAAAAAATATAATATATTCTGGAGGAATACTTCGAGTAACTTTCAGGTTTGGATGAATTTGCCTGTTGAAGCAAGATGTTGTATAATTTCCAACTAAATTCAATTCAAAAGAAAATCAGAATATAATGGACGAAACTACTAAAACGAGCTACAAGTAATCGCTATGGCATTACTAAGTCATCCCTGTTGCACTATAAATATGGCGGTTGGAAATGCTTGTTTCGAAAATTTACATATAAAATTGAGCTATAAAATTGTTAAAATGTCAACAATATTGCCGATACTACTGTATGATGCCGGGTTTTTTTTTTAAACTTTTGTGGCGAAATGTTTTTTTGTGGCAATGCACCAGTCTATATATGCATGTATTTAGGGCCAAGGGGGAGTATTTCTCCTGGTGAACTTAGAGAAAGGCCATGCAAATTTCTATTGTTATGTTAAAAAGCTTCAACAAATAAACTACAGTATATACAGGCATTATGATGAAAGAAATATGTGCCAAATTTATTTTTGGGCCAACACTAGGTTTTATCGTTTGATCTGATGAGCGGGTGCTTTTGAAACTTGTGTGGCGAAATGTTTGTTGGTGGCAATGCCCAAGAGCTCAAACACAATGCATCAGTCTATATTATATATAGGCCTACATGTATTTGGGGTCATGGCAAGGTCTCTTTGTGAACAGAAGGAACGGCAAATTTCTATTGTTAGGTTAAACAAGCTTCAATAAATAAATTATATACAGGCATTATGATCAAAGAAAAATGTGCTTTTTTTTAAAAAGTTTTATCGTTTGATTGGATTGGTAAAGGGGATTGCTAGCATGTAACCACAGTGTGACATGATGTTTGCCAAGACCATGTGGAGCAGCATTCGGGTCATTTCTTTATTCCCCATTTTCTTCTGGAATTAAGGGTGCAGGCAAGTAGTGATGTGCCACCCCACATCTGAAGCTATGCCACTGGAGGTTATTAAAATGTGTTGCATCCCACTATTGCGGGTGTAAAAAGGCCCTGCAAACGTTTGGTTTGCTAACTTGGAGCGCTCGACTACTATTGACTGTTGTTGAGTAACATGTGAATAGGGTACGTGCGTTGATCATCAGCCCTGCGGTCATTTGTGGAGTCATGGCGAGGGTGCATGCGTCGAAGTCCCGAAAGAGGGTGCGTGCGTCGCAGTCCTGACCTTGTGCACACTGAAGAAACTGTTTATTTAACTTATCCGTATTAATTTTCATGATCCTGTACTATTGTAAATTGACGTATATTATAATTATCCGAATGTAACATGACAATCGTGATTTCCTGTGTTTTTTCCTGTATTGTGTAATTGATCTTCTCTTAGGTGAGACAGACGCGTTACACTATCCATGCCCAAACACATACACCAAATATTAATCTATATTGCCGATGTTGACATAACGTGCACTTTAAACTCAAAGGACATAATGTTATACTGTATATATCTTATGTCAACACGCACGGACATCAATTGCTTGGATAACTGCATTAGTTGTCAAATGCTACACCGGGTCTATGCCATATATGCATAACTTAATAAGAACGATATTGTCTTTCAGGTAATCCAATTCTGGAAACGGGTTCTCGGAATATTCTGATTATGGCTTTAAGTAAGTATCATTTAATTATGCTCTTTTGGCTTTATTGTCTTTATGTTTTACGGTGTGGCCGAATGCAAAAGGAATCTATGCAATCATGATGTTGTGTATAATGTGTACGTGTGTGTGAGTGTGTCGCCTTGTTTGTAATCAAGTTAATTCAATAATGCCAACTTGTATTAATCTCATAGTTGTTATGTATGTCACCCATATTGAGTACAAGAACCAAATTGATTTTAGTATTCTAGTAGAGATCAAATGTCATTTGAGGTCAACATATGTCAAATGGCAAAGAGCCTTGTAATCAGGCTACCTCAACAATGCCAATTTTGACTAATCACATTGGTGGTGTTACCCCTATTGAGTTCAAGAATCCTAATAATTTTGGTAAAGGTCAACGGTCATTTACTGAGGTCAACATAGGGCAAATTGCAAAAAAAATGTAATCAGGCTAATTCAATAATGCCAACTTGGATTAATCTCATAGTCGGTATATTGGTTATCCATATTGAGTAAAAAAATTCTATTGAATTTGGTAGAAGTCAAAGGTCATTTGAGGTAAAATTGCAAAAAAATTGTAATAAGGCTAACTCAATAATGCCAACTTGGATAAATATCATACTTGGTGTGTAGGATGTTTATTTTGAGTACAATAAAACAGTTGTGTTTGGTAGAGGTCAAGAGAAATCAAATTTCTAAAACATAAATGTCAACGCGGATTGATCTCATAGTCGGTGTGTCAGTTGCGTAAAATGAATTTGATGGTCATATTTGCATCATGAATTTGCTTAATTTGCTTCGACGCTTCTCAGTATTAGATATAGGCGAGAGAAGAAACAACAATTAATCCCCTGTTGAATGGACTGGTAACACCGCAAATATGTGTCAGTCTGGTCAGAGAAAGAACCTTGTAATGATTTGGCGACTTTTGTATTCCATTCCCAGACGGCATTCCACACAATAATGTCAATTTAGTTGGCGCCCACAATCGCTAAATTATGGATAAAAAACTGCATACAAATATCATGTCTGTCTACCAATGATGTATGATACAGCTATATACTGATTACACTGGCTAAAAAAACTCACCGTGACACTGTTACCTTTATATAAGAAAATCTCGGTCTATCTATTTAGATAGTAGTAGTACCGTAC
>JAODAF010164296.1:0-10109 GCA_027574765.1 Molpadia intermedia | reverse complement strand
GGAGAGAACAGAGTGGGGAGGTTGGGGGGGGCGGGGGTAGCTCATGTGCTAGGGGCTGTAAGCCAGCATTGTCAGATCCTGGACAATATGAAGAAACACATTGCCCAGACCTACTGTAGTCCATTTTGTAATGGAATTTTTTTGGTCAGTGAAAATCTGTGAAATTTTTACCAGAATGAATTCGATTTCATCCACCACTAAAAAACAATCTTGCTACAACCTGTTAAAATCCAAAAAATTAGAGTCATGTTTTTTAATTTTATTAAGTAGTTGCTTTGAAGCACTACAACAGCCTTGCTTTTTATCTAGCTTTTCATCCATGATTTCCTCCAGATCAGGAGATCTCCCTGCCCCCTCCCCCAGGCTTGGTTTGTCAAGCAGCCACAACTCAGGGAGCACCAAACTAAAGAATATGATCCACTATGTGATGTTCATGTGAAAAAGGTGTTTGATAAATATACTGCACAGTAGGCTATTTTTTCTTTGGGTGGGTACATTTTCTTAAGTTCTTTTCACTTGAACACCATCCTGTGGGAGGAGCCTCCTTCTATTTGGAAATATGTTTATAAGATGTGTCTTTGAGGCGGATCCAGCAAAATTGGTGGGTCTTGAGTTTGAGAAGGGGGAGCATACACACCTGTTACACCCCATGCCTACGGATATGATAACTTTATCCGACAGGTGGCCCATCGCTTCTTAAGCTTGCAGTCAGGTTCACTGTCCAGAATGTTCTGTATCATGTCTAATTGCCTGTTCTAAGGCATTACAATAGTTTGACATAGCTATGTCAAATCCTTCTCTAGCATTTCGTTCTTGGGTTCCTCCTAGTCAATTGTTATCTTCTTGCAACATCTTGAAAAGCTATTAAAATATTTCTTCCATCATAAAATGGTAAATCATGTAACATTGAAGTGAATTAAAGGTGTGTTTTTATATGCAAAAATACTATAACATTATGACTGACAGGTGGCCAAACAAGTGTTTAGCCTTGCAGCCATGGGTTCCCTGCAGGTTTAATATAAATTTCATTCACTGTCTTTGATTCATTCATGATGGCTATTTTCAGTGGCGATGAGCAAGTTCTGTATTCATGCCTAATAAGCTATAATAAAGAATTACAGTAGCATGATGTTGGTCCCATTGATTTTGTTGAGTCTTGCTATTTCCATAGCTTTTTGTGGTTTCCTCTCGATCAGGAGATTGACCTATGGCTTGTCCTATCACCCAGTCACAAATCCTTGAGCTCAAAGAACTAACAAATTTCTTCCATCATGTAATGGTCCACAATGCTAAGTGGAAGTGCAATATGCAAAAACTAATACTACAGTAAACTTTTAGTTATCCGACAGGTGGCCCAGTGCAGGTTCATCTTTGCAATCATAGGTTCTGGTGCTGAACACTAATGCGATACAATGTGTTTGACAAGTTCAGCATGGCTGTTTTCAATGATGATTAGCATGTTCTGTTTTAAGGAACTACCAGTTTGTCATCATTTACTACCTCAAGTCCTTCCTCCTCTAGGTTTAGATCTGTGGTTTCAATCGGGTCTGGTGGCCGCTCCAGAGCTTGTCGTATTGAAGCCTGGTATTCTTTTAGTCGCTGCACATGGTCGTCATATTCTGGTCCAAGGAGCCACAAATTCTCAAGCTGATAGAGGTCACGAGTTTCTTCCATCATGAAATGTACAACAATGTTACCTTAAAGTGAACATAAAGTTTTTTTTACATATAACATAATATATCAATTATATAATAAACTAACACTAGTTATATACAGGCACGTAGCCAGGTGGGCCCCCCAAATTTTTCCGATCGGCCTTCGAATTGTAGCCCAGTGAAAAGGTAACATTGGATGTAGGGATAAAATTGTTACGTGCCCCCCAAAAATTTCCAAATGTGCTCCCAAATCAGTTATTCTGGCTACGGCCCTGCCCTTTACTCCCCTCCCCACAAAAAAAGAAAGAATACTAACTAATGTATGTGAGATTGGTATTTGATAGTCTTTTGTATGTTTTCTTAATGCCTTTTATGATGGTGGACAATCATACATCCATTTTCACCCTTTACTAATAGCTCCCCCCCCCCCTAGCAAATCCTTCCTTGTTCCCCTCACTCCCACAAAAAAGGAAAGAAATCGAAAAATATGAGATAAAAAGCTAGGATAAACTGCTTGTATTTTAATGCCTTCTATGATGGTCAACAATCATACATCCATTTTTCCCCCCTTACTAATAGGCCCCCAACCCCCTCCCCTAGCAAATCCTTTCTTGTTCCCCTCCCACTCACAAAAAAGGAAAGAAATTGAAAAATAGGAGAGAAAAAGCTAGGATAAGCTGGTTGTATTTTCATGTTATAGTGGGAAAACCTACCAATGTCTCTCCAAAATACTGTAAAAAAAATAATAAATAAATAACTTTTTGATTTTGTGTTTAATATATAGGGGCACCTACAGTGAGATATCACTTGATTGTAATACACTGACAGACATCAATTTCATACAATCTGTTCATCTTAATAGTTAGCCTTCTCATACCATTGGCATTTCTCTATTCGATAATAACTGTTCCAATAGTTTCATCTTTGAAGATGATAACGTTTGATTGGACCAGACTTGATATCAACACCTAATAGAGGATGTATTGGTTATTATAAACCCGACATCTTTCTTCAAACCATTTTACATATCGGTTTATTTTCTCTCATGTCATCTGGTCGCAGCATTCCATTCATTCTTGACATTCCTTGCATTACCGGCAATCGAAGACCTTTGTTTTTGCCTGATGGGTTCACCCCTACATCCGTTTCATGTAACTGTCAGCGTAATGTGTTTACCGAGCTCCGCATCTGTTTTCAGGTAGAGTTTTGCTGTTCGTGTAGAATTTCTGACTGCATGCAATTCATTTGATTTGTTAGGCAAATGGCTCGTGGAGGATAAGGAGTCTCCGAATGCACTTCTCTCGAGCAGATTCAATTGCCTTTCTTATTGCTGGTGACAGTTTTGCAAGAAGCAAATTGATGCAGGTGTTGAGGCAGGCCTTATTCTGAAATATTGGATTAGAGATTGGAGCAAGACATTTTGAAGAAAAAAAATAAGCGTCGATGATTCAATTACGCTGAGAATAATTCCGACGATATTATAAGATTCATTTGGTTATTTGTTAAGTGCTTCAGTCACTTGTGAAGTGGGCATGAATAGATTTACTTGTTTGCAATTATAAGTGGCAGGGACAGAAAGGTTTAAATATTATGTGAAACATTACATTATTTCTAAATTTCTAAATTTAATTCTGTCCATTTCTTTCATATTAAAGGTAAGATCCCTCGTACCATGCAATGGCAAAACTTCAGATATCCGATGATTGCATGTTTCTATAAAATAAATCGGCCATTGCATATATGTGTGGCATGATGACATCACACTAATTATGAACAGCAATCCATACGTAGTTAATTACTGGATATTGAAGGTACAAATTGCAGGTGTCATGGAAACACAGGTCATTTGGCTATTTATGGGATTGTATCTTTTAATTTAACATTTCTTCAATTTTGGAGAATGGGGTGAAAAATTAAGTGTGTGAAATTGAAAATATCTTACAGTGTTCATCTTTTACTTTATAATATATTTAAGGAAAAAAATCAACAGACTATAATGTCATTTTATAATTCTGTTGTAGATTATAGACACATGCATGATATAGATTTATGCTATTTAAGTTAAACTGTTATAATAAATCAATCAAAAAATCATTTAAATAAGAGCTTTTTTTCACTTTTCTGTGAACACTATCTTCACACCAACATGGATCCACTCTCCACATCATCATTTCTCTCACACTTTACCCAGATTAAAATAGAAATGTGACAAAAGAAATTACAAATAGCTAGATGTATGATATATATAGTACACATGAAATAGTACTGTCCAGGATTCTAAGTACTACGTACAGTATGATTTAAGTATTCACAGCGCTTACTAGTACTTACCCTGCTCACATCCAATTAGCATATTCTAGCCTAGCCAGCTTAATTACGGAAGTATAAACGCTTGTGAATACCCAAACCAGTAAGTTTTCGGGAAAACAAACCAAAAGCTCAATAGACACAAACATATTCAAAGTTTGATTTAGATTCTTTTGTCTCTACAAAGAAATAATCAATTTAGCGATAATTTAGGCAGTTAATAATAACCAAATTATTTGTAAATCCTTGTTTCTAATCATAATTTGGGCGTTACCATGATATTATATTCTTAGAGTCATTACTCCTAAGAGGTTTCATTTAATATTTTCATATTGGTATACTGTCTAAGTGCTGGTATCATATCACTGTATGATAGTCTCCACGTTCCTTGTGTGTTGATATTGCTGGCTGCAAGCCTATATTATATAGCCCATTACTCCCGTGTGTTAGTGCTATGCTATGACTATAGAGGTAATCATTATTGTATGGAACTCACTACATCTGGGAATTTGATTTGTGACTGTTTGTAATTAAAATGGAACTCTAAGGTGATTAAACCATGGTGTAGCTCTGTTTAACTGGGCTGGTCAGAAACATAACCTTGAATATATGCTATATATTTTTCAATTATTGACCAAGTTACTGATCAATGCTACCAAATGGCTAATGTTAGTATATATTTGCCATAACTTGGCTTTCTTAACTCAAAGAGAGAGAGACAAGTTTAAGGAAACGGTTAACAGAATGGAGTGTGAAATATGCTCTGAAACTTAGTCAAATGGTTGCTAAATTATTTTGCACAATTATAGCCTTCAAATTGGCTTGAGTGGTCTTAAATTTGTGACAGTTATGACCAATAACTTGAGTTCGAATCTGCTAGAATGGGCAAATGGAAAATTTGAGACAACACATGGCCTCAAATTGGTTAGAAGGGTTTTCATTTGGTGACAGTTATATGGACAGGGCAGGGTAATTTGACCTGAAAATCTGCTAGATTGGTCATAAATGTTGACACATTTAAAGGTCAGGCAGATATTCTTCCTTAGAACTTGAATGGACTGTATTAAAGATACATATATTTTAGTAGTGAATATAATAATAATATATTTGATGTACTGCAACTAACTTTAGGTCCAAGATGTTTTCAGGAAACAGAGGGCTGGTTGTGTTATGGGAGGGGACCATGACCCCAAAAGGTATTTCCTAGGAGCTAGAGTATTATATAAAAAATAAATAAATATAAAAAAATATTTATCTGTCCTCATTTTGGAATTTATCCAGGTTAAGAAGCAAATTAGGCTCGATCATATCAGTTCAGTCTATTTAATCGTGGACCAAGCCTTCTCTTTTCAATTGGATGGTCCGTAATAATTTTGTTTTGATCCAGTCCATAGGGATATTGTAATTTCAAGCCCTGGTGCAGATGTGGATTCAAATGGATTCAATGTAATATGCATGTTCTAGATTGTATGGAAAGCCACATGACCAATAATTACATCAGTAAGTACTATGTCACATACCTGTCCCTAAAAACTTAGTCCGGCCCTCAGTCCTTTCCCCTTGTATCCTCTACAATGTCCCTGGATGTGCCACATTTCTGACCTAGACAGAAGCTACTGAGTTGAGAAGGGAACAGCAATGAGGTGCTTCCGGGACCATAGTCAGGGTGGGGGAGCTTGGTGGGGAAATGTGGATGGGGGGATGGGTGTATTTATAGTGGAATAACAACCATAAAATGAGGGTGGTACCCGACTGTGCAGTGCATTTTTTAGGGTACAGTAAAGGGGACTCGTAAATACTCAAACGCGGTATGTTTTGTTGTAAACCCTTATTGTTTGGCCTATTCTGGACTGACATGTATTGCATTCGTATCCACACTGTAAATTTCTGTTAATACTGGGAGGCTAACAGACCCTTTAACATATGAAGTGAACAGTAGATGAAGTTGTCGTTTATGGGTTTATGTGTTTATTTTTCTTTATCTCAGTCAACACTCCATGGGAAACGTTAAATTTGTGTAATTAGCCTTATAAACAGCTATGACACTAAACAGAGATACCATTGACCAAACCATCCTCATAAGTGATTGGAATTCCGCCATGATTTCCGGCAATTGCCATGGCATGTCTAGCTCCAATCTGCTTTAATTTCAATCTCGGTTTAGACCTCAAATTTCCCACCAGGTTCTCTGCACCTGACATGAACTTCTTCAATTACATGTGGTGTTCTATATGATTACCTCACTTATTTGAGGCGCAGGTTCGGATCACTGTGGGAAAGCGATGGGTATGCCGTATGTGGTCTAAGATTGTCTTCAAGCATTCAATTGTATAATTGGATTTATTTGTTCTTGTTTTGGAAATCTCTTTGCGTGTCTGACAGTGTTTACGACACTGTACAATAAATAAGGAACCTGGAGCACTTAGCTAATTGCTAGTCGTAAATATCGGTCCCATGCCCCGCTAATCTCCTCTGCTGATTATTGGCACTTGACTGGGGCGCAGGGAGGTACAACAACCATTCCATCAATCAATGTTCAACTTGTGACATATTTGGTATCCTTGTTACACATGAATTAATGAGGCGTTTACGGAAAGACAGGCAAAAGAAATGACTGGACATTTTACTACATTCCAAGTTCACTAAATGACACGTATTTACTTCATTTCTCACCTGTCCTTAGACATCTAAATTTTGGTTAAAGCAAAAACACGATTCCGAAAAGATTGGTGGAAGTTTTGATATAATGGAAAAGTGCCTTTCAGATAGTGTAATGGACAGACGAACAAGATCACCTAGATTCACAGCACTTACTAGTACTTACCCTGCTCACTTGCAAATAGCATATTCTTGCCTAGCTAGCCTATTTACAGAAGGAAAGAATGGTCACACTCACTGCCATCATGGGTCATCGACCCGCTACCCACAATGCCACTCACGCCATCTTTCTTCCTTCCGCTGTTACGGAAAAACATGCACTATACGTAGCTCCTGCCAAGTCTTGTTCATTTTATTCGCAAGCATTACACAATTGACTTTAAAGGAATGGGGTAGCAGAGTCATTGGCACCTAGGTGGACACATGCCTGTAGAATAGCCTTAATTAGTGCTCATTAATTCATTAAAGAGTTGTCTTGTTTTGAGTCAGAAAGTTTCCTCTGGGTTGTTCCACACCTCTTGAATCCAAAAAGCTCCTTGCCAAAATCATACATGTAAGTGTCTCTCACAAAACCATTGAAAACATGAAATTATAAAAACAGAGAAATGGTAGAAATGTAAAAGTTCCTGTCCCATGGTTAGGGCTCACGTCAGATTTCGCTGTTGCAGGCCGTCATGGGCCTTACTGCATGTGGAATGTAAAGACAATAATGAGCTTTGGTTGCATGAACAGCGACGTCAGCACTCTGCCGTCACATACCATAACAGCAAAAATCTGAAGTGAGCCCTTATTGGATAGGAGAGGAAGATGGACACAAGTGTTCCTTGAGTGGGCAGTGATGGGTCTCTATGTAGGAATGGGCTAACAAGTTGTCTAGAGCAAGGTATAGCAGAAGAGGTACATACTTTAGTAAACTATATGTACAGGGTGTGTGTAGGCATTTAAATAAATTTACCCTCTCTTTCCATAACAAAGTCCTAATCCTACATTATAGTTTGCCTTGGCATGTTTTGGCAAGATTGCTCCTTTGAGCTAGAGGTTTTACAGTGCTTACCTTGTTGAACATTCAGTTATTTTAAATTACTACATGTAGCTTTCATTTTATGAAAGGAAAAACCTCTCTTCAGATATCAAGCTCTTGTAATATGTTAGTAAGGAACAGTATATTCCACATCTAATTGAAATTTACATTTGACTAATCACATGACTGATCATGTGAGGTCACATGACCTGACCCGATATCCTAACAATCTTTTTTCTTTTCTTTCACAGGACAGACACTCTTTTAAAGTGACATAGAGTGGGTTAACCCCTCCGGCGTGGATTTTTATCGCATGCGGTCTTGATGACAGGGGCTCACACCATGAACGGCCCGAGTATGAATCAGCAGACGATAAATTCACCCACCATGAACTCTTCAATGGAGAGAAAAACACATGGCCCCCTCCCAGACCCCGACTCTGTAAAAATGTTTGTCGGACAGATACCAAAGACTATGTCGGAGGAGCAGCTGAGACCGATGTTTGAGGAGTTTGGACCCGTCTACCACTTAAATGTCTTACGGAAAAATAATGAACATGCAGGTCAGTTCTTCAAAAAACCAACTGGTGCATTATTTCTTATAGTTTTTCTATTGTATTTGGCTTGCAGTGACTATAAAAACATCTTTTCATTTGGTCTATCTAGTCATGGTTCCTTCTTCAAAATTATGAGTCCAGGATCTGAATCACCCGTCTTTCAACATTGCTGATTTTCCAGTAGCTTGTGTCTTAGATGTCCTTTGCTAGCCAGAGTGTCCTTCAAGGTTTCTCCCCTTCCCCATTCAATTAGTTACTTAATAGCCAGTGTAATTCACCCCCTGGTAGTTTCAGTTATATTTTTTCAGCCTTAATACTCAAATCATGTAGGTCAAATACTACAATTTCACCAAATGAAGATACTTTGACTGTTTAGATTTTGAGCTAGATGGGGAGAAAGTTTGGAAAGGTAGGTCCGCCCTAAAAGGGTGAAAAAAACCCATCACAAATATTTTTTAGGCACTTTTTCTGAGGGCTATGAACACTGAAGCTAATGGGGGTATGGTGGGAGTATATAGTACCTGTATGAAGAGCCCTTCTATAGGTCATTGTTATCACATTTGAATTAGGTTTCCTTTCCCATAATTCTACTGAACATTTTCTTCCATTTCATTAAATATATACTGTAGTAACATCCTTTGGTTTGTGTCCTACTTTAAATTTCAGTCTGCACCTTGGGCAATGCCCCAATTACAGAGGGAATTTATGGGTGATTATATCAAGGATCCACCACATTTACATATATATGTGTTTAGTAATAGTCAACGTCAATGACAGATCAAAACTATTTTTATAAAATTATAGAGTCAGTCTGACATTTCAAAAATATATTTTATTCACCCACAAAGACACAATTATTTTAAATTTGTCTTTTTATTTATCGTAATCATAACTAACATGCGGTAATACCACAATATAAACTTATAATTGTTAATAATATTATTAAAATTATACGCATGTATCTAAACACGCCTGGATCCCAACAGATCCCGGCATTACCACAATATTATAATGGTATATATGTGTAACATATTGTTCTTGTGAAAACTTTAAACTTTGTTACATTAAATTACAATTTACTTCGTTCCTACTTGCCTCATACATCTACCTATATATTTCCTAATACCACAAATCTAGCATTTGGCAAAGTTTAATACCACAGGGGTGTCCATAGAGGGCGTAGTGGGTCTGGAGCATTGAGTATTTCTCGCCTTAGAAACCATTCCAAATTTTGCCTATCGTTACGATAAGAAGTGGATCTCGCATCTTTTTAATTTGATTTTTTAATCATTCCCACGGAGTTTTCACAAGTTTTCAAAGTTTTCACGATAAGTACCCTTTATTTACGTTGCCATTTGGCCACTTATTTACTAGTATGTTTGTTTGTTATCACGGTTGCTAGGTAGCTTAGGCTACCATTACCACTAGTCACCTGTTGCCTTAGTGTTACACACGTAGCCTATACCCTTCAAGGAGGCTGTGTGCAGGTAACAAATTTATGTCGTTAGCAACTTTGTTACGTTAAATTACAAACCATGTCAACAGATTCAAATTTAAGTAACTGAAAGAAAATGATGATTTTATATTACAGCCAATTAAATGACTACCATAGGATTACTGTGTAATCACATTCGTATCATGAACAGACATGCAAGAAAGTGAAATTGATTAATTATATCTTTTTGTATTTTGTTACTGTACTTAACCCTGCTCACATCCATATACTGTAGCATATTCTTACCTAGCTAGCCTATTTACGGAAGGAAGAATGGGCACACTCTCTACTATTGTACTAGGGTCATCAACCCATTACCCATAATGCCATAGACGCTATCTTTCTTCCTAAAATTCTACTCCGTAAAATATTCCATTATTTACTTGTAAATTTTACTGTGGTGTTTCCTCGTATTTG
>JAODAF010164073.1:0-16844 GCA_027574765.1 Molpadia intermedia | reverse complement strand
TTTCTAGCCTTACTGTACATGTACTTACCTTCATTAGGGAATAAAGCTGATATGGTGCCCCTTTATCACTAGGCCTATACCGAGATTATAAACTGAGGGTTGAACAGGGTATGACATCACATGGAGTAAATTATGGTCAAATGTGGTACTATGTATACATGTAGAGGCATTGACACCATATGGCTTTTATCCCTAACTTAGGCTTAGTGTTGCCTGATGAAGCGAAGCTTCGCTAAAATGTTATTATTGTGATTTTTGCAATGTCTCACAAAAGAAGAATGTCCGTCCGTCCGATTGCCTACAATTTGCATTGAATTTGTTAGGCTAGTTAATTGATACACCTAACCTATTCTGGCTCGCTGTAGTATGCCTAACGTTATTACCAGGTTAACATACAGCCTATGACCTACAGTAGTTTGAACCTAGCCTAGGCCTAGGCTATGGCTTTAGTTGCAGTTACTGTATTATAGACAGACATACATTATCATCAGGTATAGCTAGCTACCAAACTGCAACGCTAGCATACGTTACACTGAAATGTGAACATATGTCTCTAAGTGGAAAAACCAACTGTCACATATTACTTCCTGATTAGTGTTCTAAGTAGGCCTTTCCAACTTCGAAAAATGTAGCCTAATTCATAACAATGAAACGACGTTGTCGTACGTACATGACATGTCATAGCCTATACTAGCTACTACTACATGTAGCCTATGTACTGTATGTAACGTTAACTTAGGCTTCTAACTGCTATACAGTATATATAGCATACTGCTATACAGTATATATATACAGTATATATGTGTTGCAATAACGTTAGTTCATGACATATTTTGTTCTAGCCTATAATTATTTAGAATATAAATATTTGTTCGCAATAAATGATGTTATCTTCCATCAATATTTTACTATGATCCATTTTCATTCATAACAACTGAATGCTATGAGTAAATTACCATTAAGCCCTGTCTTTCTAGCCATTTGATTGAATGAAATTGTCGGCGGTACCGGGTTACAAGTTGTCGTCTGGTTGTTTGCAAATGTTACTATGGGCTTGATGAAAGTTTAGGAGAATAGTTAATGATCAACCGAAATAAGACTATTTTCCACATTTTTTACAATTTTAACATCGTTAAGTGAAGTGTTTATGAATGGGAATAAAGCCATGGTGCCCATGTCTCTATATCAGATTCGAACATGGCATGACGTCACACAGAGGGGAAGTCCCTCGCCCTATCGGGCTCGGGACTTCTATACCCTCTGTGTGACGTCATGCCATGTTCGAATCTGATATAGAGACATGGGCACCATCGGCTTTATTCCCTAATTGTCTCACAATACCCGAACTAGGGGCGGGGCCATGGTCCTAATCTTTATAAGGTGTATTGTGCATAATTGGAATGATTTGCCAGAGTCTGTGGTTTATGCGTGTAGTGTGAATGCTTTCAAAGACAGATATTGCCAGCAGAACCTGCAAAAAGACTCTTAACAGTGATACAGCTAGTACCCAATGGTCAAGGAGGTTCAGTTTTAATTGCACTTTTTGGTTCATTAATCAACAGACCCAAATCTGACGTGAAAGTTCGAATGGCAAAGGCAATTGTCGATGAATTTCCTTGCTTGAAAGATGAAGAAGGGCAAGGTTTTGTAAGTAGTTAATTATCTTTGTTTGTAACAAATAACAAGCTGTGTAGCGATGTAGAAAGCGATGTAGAGGTACATGAAATGGATGAGAGGAAGATACATACTGGATGATAGGGAGCAGGAACAGTAGCAGCAAGTTCATCAGAACACAGTCTTCGGAAATAGCGGAAAAAGGCAAAGTGATGAGACGGTCCTGCGATGAGGTTGGTGGCTAGAGAATCCTCATTAATGGCATATACATTACAGACAGAAAGTAAACAACTGGTATTCAGAGGATTGAAGAAAATTCCACATGTATCTATATATAACCTCATTTCAATTCTGCTTTCATCACACATTTCATTTCATACATTATCATGTGTTCTTGTCTCCTTTAAGATCAATCATGGATTTTCTTTTAATTTATGAGTGTAGGCTACTTGGCTGAATCTAGTACTGGTGTGTCCGCCTGCAGGCCCGAGTTCAAAACCCAGCTGGTTCAAAACCCAGCCGAATCACAACACCGAGATTTGGAAGAGGGAAACCAAACTGACAAAAAAACATATTGTGAACAGGCGCGGATCCGGGATTTTGAGAAAGGGGGGGGGGCTGAATGGTGAGGCGAAGGTGAGCCTAAAATTGAACGGGGGGTGGGAATAGAAATGCTCTGAGATGTATCTGATCTGTAGGCAGGGGCGGATCTAGGATTCAATGAAAGGTAGCCCAAGAAATTGAATTTTGATGGCCATCCTGGGGGAGGGGTCTAAGGGGAGGGGGTGTCCTTAGATGCAATCTGGTGCTATATTGTGCAACTTTTGAAGTAAATTCATGTTCAAGAATTTTCTTATTTTTGGGGTTAGTCTGTCCGATAGACCTATTTATGTTTTTAATAGGGGTGAATAAAAAAGTTACACAAAATCTGGAAATTAACCCTTGCATTTTGAGAATGTTTTTTAAATAATTAAGGGCCCTTAGATGCAATCTGGTGATTATCTATTATGAGATTATGTTTTCCGCTTGAATAGTTGGGGCGGAAGCTTCAGTCCGTCAACATTTTTAACTGGGTTAACCACCGGCCCACAACCCCCACTTCCTAAGCGGGATACCAGGGGCAGTGGCACATGGTTGAGATTGGGGGGGGGGCTTGGCAAATAAAAGTTTGTTTGCTCAATAATAGTATAGAAGTTGCTTGAAATGCGCAGTGGATGTGGCACGGCACTATTAACCCTTGTTTAATTCAGCCGTAAAACATAGCTTGCTCCATATTTTGAATATAGTAGTAACTAGTAATATCGATCTTGGTGTTTTTCTTATTTACAGGAAGCATGGTACACTCCTGGAAAAGGAAACCATTCTGCAACTGGATGGATAGAAGAAAGACTAAGAAATGTTAGGCGGACGAGTTCATCGGGCAGTGCCAGTGCATCTTCCTCTACGACTAATTCTTCCTCTACGACTAATTCCAAAATTCTGACTACAGCCACCCTTCCAGGTAGGGTTATGAATATTTACAGATCGTCCGGGATTTTGCAAACCGGATAACTATTTCTTACATTAAAGGGGGTGACATTCGTAGCATAAACTACCAAAAACGATACCCGGCTACCCGCCCGACATTCCCCTACCCGTGGGCATCCGGGTTCAAAATTCCTACCCGATTGTATTTTTAGCCTCATCAAACGCTTCGCCAAGCCGTCAGTTGACTCAGTACAAGCTAGTGAAACTACAAATAAAACAAATTACCTTGCCGCAGCACAATGTGTATTTCACCCACTGTACACTGTTGCGTTCAATGATGATTTGTTTACACAATAACATTAATAACATTGACGAATTGGGGCGTAGCTTAAAATGACGCACGTGGCTATTCAAATGTACGGTTCTCCTGTAGGCTGCCTGTACAAACAGTACTAGAGAGAATCAGTGTTACTATTAGCCGTTCTCTCTCCGCAGACTTGCTAGCGGCAGTATGCGCACATAATGCGTTACTGGTAAAATACAGCTGGAGCCTTTCGTGCGATCAATTGTGCTACTTTCAAATATAAGTAGTTACGAATACGGGGGATATTTAATATTTTCAACAAGTTTCTTATTTAAAAGACAGCAAAAATAAAAGTAGACTAATCTCATCATTGAGTCATTTTCATTTATTTACAATGCATGAATGATTTGAATCACGGTGACGGTACCGGTGTGACAGTAAATATATACCCCCTGTAAAATGGGTCCCGACCAGTCGATACCCAGGTACTCGATGGGTCACGCACATCGATGCTACATGGGTACGCGGGTAGGAAAATGTGTAACTGTGTAAACACTAGTGTTGACACATGCCAGATATCTCACATCTGACTACATTAAGAACGGTTTACGTGCAACCACACTGCCAGGGTATATCATGGCGGCCCGCAATGTGTATTCAAATGGTCCGCAGAAGATTTGCAAAATTACTGAAGACAATACACGGAAAATAAGAGAACAAACTAATTAAGTTCTGGCTACTACAATTATTATAAAGTATAGACTCAAATAAAAGTGGCCCGTGGCCCAAAACACTTGAGAACTCCTGTTCTAACCTCTCATACAAACAACAAACTCTGGTTTCAATTATATTTTATTTTACTCTATTAGGTACCTGGAAACACTGGAACACACGAGTAGAGGAGTGGGTCTACCCCACGGACACCACTCCAGAATACGGGTCCATCCTGGTACCTAACGTTGATAATGTCAGAACTGATTTTCTGATCAATACAGTAGCAAAGCAGAGTGGTGTAAGTTGAAAAGCAGTTTTATATTTTGCTCCTACCACCAGAGTTGCAATTCAGTGTCCACCATTCCACTGAGATTTTGTTTTATGAATAGCTTAATTAGCTTTGTAAAAATATTTTTAATGGAGGGAGTATTGGACAGGACTAACAGTCTTTCATATACCCACACATGGAACATTCACTTTAGGATGTATGTTTATCTGCCGGCTTGTTCTGCTTATCATGAACCAGTTGTAAATACTAACAATATTTGAAAATATTTGTAATATGACGTAGAAAAGAATAAGGGAGGTATTATCAAAGAAAGAAAGCAAACTCAAAACATGCATGAAATCCTGATAAAATGAACCATTTATTATTTTAAACATGATCTTTTTCCAAGGCTGTTCTTTTGATTGGAGAGCAAGGTACGGCCAAGACCGTCATGATCAAAGGCTACATGGGCAAGTACGACCCAGAGGCTCAGATGGCCAAGAGCTTTAACTTCTCGTCAGCGACCACACCTCTCATGTTCCAGGTAAAACATTTATCTTTTATCCAAAGTGGCCTCGGTTGACCTCTATAGATAGCAATATATTCTAAAGTCCATGGAGGGTGGTGAGCCTCATAGCCTGGGTTGTGTCAATAGATATGGTACCTTATGTAATTTTCCTATTAGTTGTAGATAATATTTTTGGTGGCAGCTAGGTCTGAGGATATTGATGAGTTTGTGTGCTTAACCTATAGGACAATTATTTTCCACTTTGTAAAACACCTAATTCCATTTTCTAAAAAAGCATTTTCCATTTTCTAAAACACCGAATTGATTCCATTTTCTAAATGATGAATTTAGAAAACATCTAGTGTCCAGCCTACCATTGACTTCTAAAATTTCTCAGATTTTATTTATTGACTATGGAAAATCACTAATTCTGTGTAAAATTCCTCAATTTTTTTCTGTGTCCGCAACATGGAAAATAAGTGTCCCTAGCTTAACCTAATTTTAACCAGCTAATCAGTAATGAAACTGTAATGAGTTATATTTAGCATCGGAATCAGAGACATACAAGAGACTGCTGATGAACACCAGAGCAGGCACGTAGCCAGAGTAACTGATTTGGGGGGCACATTTGGGAATTTTGGGGGGGCACGTAACAATTTTATCCTTCCATCCAATGTTACCTTTTCACTGGGCTACAATTCAAAGAGCGATTGGAAAAATTGGGGGGGCAAGTGCCCCCCTCCCCCTCCCGGCTACGTGCCTGCTCCAGAGAGATGGAGATGGATCACAAAGTGTCCCTTGTCTACGCCTTAGTGAAACTTCAGATGGAATAAAGATAAATTCATTTAAAAAGGATTTCAAATTTCTAAGTTTTGAGAAATATTGTTGAAGTAGTTTCAATGAAATTTCACATGTCATGTTGTTACATTTCATTACAGAGGTGAAAACTTCAGATGGAATAAAGATAATTCATTGAATGTTTAAATTAAATGATTTCATATTTCTTTTGAAGTTTTGAGAAATATTGTTGAACTGGTTTCAAAGAACTTTTTTCACATGTCATGTTGTTATATTTCATTACAGAGAACGATAGAAAGCTACGTGGACAAACGCATGGGTAACACCTATGGTCCCCCCGCAGGGAAGAAAATGACAGTGTTTGTGGATGATATAAACATGCCTGTTATCAATGAATGGGGCGATCAGGTATGGTACCCACAAGGATGTGGTGGTACAGGGGGTCGGGGAGGGGGGGTGATATGTTTGTGTTTCTTTCTCTCCCTCCTATCAAATCCTCTTATTTAATGTTTCCAGACAATAGCGATGGAATAAAAAAAAAAATTGAACATCTTGCTTGAACTAAATAAAGTACTAAATAATGAACTATTCTGAATTATATTTGCAAATTATCTGTTAGCCCAGGGCAGATATAATTTTATGTTTTCCTTTGTTTCCCTTAATTCAATTCCTATAACAATAAATATATATAAACAATACATGTGAAATATATACAGATCTTCATTATTTATGAAATTATTTGTGATAGATACAATAATGAGTGTCCATTAAGCCAAGATCACATATATGTGATTCAACAAAGATTCAACTCGCTACTAAAATCATGCGATTTTTTAATTAACTTTATTACAAGCAGCTACCTAGCAAAATGATCCGCAGTTGGACAGTTTATTCAAAAACAAATATTACTCTGAAGAAAAACAAAGGTTTGCAGCAAACCATATGTCATTATGCCATAATTATTGTTGATATACCAAAATTTCCTAACAATATATTTCTTTCCAAGTGGTAAACATCCACATCTCGTCTCATCCCCACTGTGTCAGTCGAGTGAGCAGACTATACACATGATAATCAGGTGACAATGTATGAGTGTTTTCATTGGTTGAATCTAATATGTTGATTTTGCAAGTTGAACCAAATAGAACACTGACATATTTGGTTCTATTTTGTTTCAATACCGATCAATCTAGATTTGTATTTTTAGTTGATTTCCATGTCACACAGTGTGGCCTCGATTATCATTTTGGTTGAAAAGCTTTACTGTCATGGTTGTTTTTGGTTACAGGTGACCAATGAGATCGTCCGACAGATGATGGAGTTTGGTGGTTTTTATAATCTAGAGAAGCCTGGGGATTTCACCATCATAGCTGACATCCAAATGATGGCCGCGATGATTCAACCAGGAGGGGGTAGAAACGACATCCCCCAGAGATTAAAGAGGCAGTTCTCTATCTTCAACTGTACATTACCTTCAAATGCTTCCATCGACAAAATATTTGGTGAGAATCATTAGGGTTTTTAGAAATCTCTGCTTAGACATTTCAGCACAATGTTGACCAGGTCGTCTTTGCTCTGTGTGTATATTATTTAGTTATTCTTTGATAAATATATATAGCAATTTCAACTGAAATAAAAAAAAAGGGGAATTGACATTGTTTGCCTAACTAAATTCAGGGTAAGACATTCCTCCATCCATTGTTATTTAAGTGAAATAACAGTGACCACTTTTGTGTGTTAAGTCTATAAAGCCTTGTTTTTGCAGATATTGTAGTTCAAGAATTCTATATGCTTGTTTTTGTCCTATTAGGTGTAATTGGAACTGGTCACTACTGTGCTGAGAGAAGATTCTCCAAGGAGGTCAGGGAGATGGCCAAACTGCTTGTGCCAATCACCAGGAGACTATGGCAGCTTATAAAGGTGAGACATTATTCAAAATATTTTTATTTCTTTAAGGTTTTCTGAAGAAAACTTGAAGTATTACTACACAATAGCATCGGAAACCACAGTGCATTTCTGAATTTTCTCAGATTATTATATTTTCTTTTTCTTTGAAAATATTGTACAACATTAAAACTTATTGCCTTCATGAGGATAATGTAAATTTTTTAAAGTAACAATTAGCTCTGTAATGGTATGTCCAATTATCTTTATATTTGATATGGTGATGTTAGGTACATGCTTGTATCATTAATATCCCAAGTTGGGTAGGCTTAGTTTATCGCAGCAAATAACATGTAAACACAATATCTCAGTAATGATGCATCAACTTGGAAAGTAGTCATCGGAACCACGTCTTTCACTTTTGGGATTTTCAATTACAGATCAAAATGCTGCCAACTCCAGCAAAGTTCCACTACATCTTCAACCTGCGTGATCTATCACGTATATGGCAGGGTATGATAAACACCATATCTGAATCCATACCCACCAAAGAAGTCATCATGCAGCTCTGGAAACACGAGTGCACCAGGGTCATAGCGGACAGATTCACCGGCCATCAAGACTGCGAATGGTTTCAGAAAACCATGGTCCGTGTCGTCGGTGAGGAACTTGGTAATGAGATGCAGGCGGCTGTTATGACTGATAAATACTTTGTCGATTTCATGAGGTAAGATCTCTCCAAAAATTTAATTCTCCTTCTTGCTAGGGATGCCCAGAGAAGATGGATGATGCGCTGGACAATTCAGCTTTGAGGCCTTAAAGATCTATTAGCTGGTCGCATAGGTGCCTATTTCTTACTTCTTCTACTAAGATGAAGAAAATGTTGGCTTTTTATGCTCCTATGATTTATGAATTACCCATTATATCAGAGTTCATCCAAGGTGCAGATATTGGAATTTTCACAAATTTCACTTTAATCTAATCATGATACTATTACTGGGTGGTGAGCAACCAGACTTTAATGATGATGAGGTTGACAGATGAGGTAGACAGATGAGGTTGCATACTTTAATGATGATGAGGTTGACAGATGAGGTAGACAGATGAGGTTGCATACTTTAATGATGATGAGGTTGACATATGAGGTAGACAGATGAGGTTGCAGACTTTAATGCTTGTAGGTTCTATTGGCTGGTGGTATCATATGAGTCTGTTATATCTTATGGTTGGGATGCATCAGATGATGTAAAATTGAAAACTTTGACGCTCCTGTGGTCTATGAGACCTTTACTTCTTTCTTCGGTTTAATCTAGCGATGCTCCTGAGGCGACTGGTGATGAGCCGGAGGATGCAGAATTTGATGCTCCTAAGGTCTATGAGGCGGCAGAGTCATATGAGGTCTTGGAGGAGAGACTGCAGATGTTTATGGCCCAGTATAATGAGTCTATCAGAGGGGCAGGAATGGACCTGGTATTCTTCAAAGATGCCATGATTCATCTGGTCAAGGTCAGGGCTAGTAGTAGATTATTTTACAGGAGTGATTAGAGTTTGTCTATATGTATCCCCCGAAATAAATATTTTCCTCTGAGGTAAAAGGGATTTGCCATTCTGACTCCAATGATGCAAGTATTATCTAAATCAGTTTACTGATATAAAATTGCATTCGTTGAATTAAACCCACGCTAGATGAAGAATCTAATGACTGCTTTTGTACCATAGTTAATATTGTGATTATAGTTGATATAGGTAAAAATAAAAAAATCAACGAATTGGTTCCTGTTCCTGTCAGAATGAATCAGAAGTGTTTTACTTCCTTATGGGAACATTACACATTTTTTGAATTCATTAAAATAACATTTATTTGTCAAGATGGTTGTCTCTGTCAGAGCTGCTGAACTAACATGCATAACATTACATCATGGTTAGAACCATAAGATTTGTGTCGTCTGTGGTGGTCGATCTGGCAAACAGAGCTTGACGAGACTTGTTCACATTCTCGCATTGTCCGCACCCCTCGCGGCAATGCTTTTCTTGTTGGTGTCAGAGGATCTGGCAAACAGAGCTTGATGAGACTTGCCTCTTTTAATGCTTGTTATAAGCCATTCCAGATCAATTCTGGTTAAATTGTGTAATTTTGTAATTAACTTATTCACCTACCGCAGGTCTCTCGCATTATCCGCACTCCTCGCGGCAATGCTCTCCTGGTTGGTGTCGGAGGATCTGGCAAACAGAGCTTGACGAGACTTGCCTCTTTTATTGCTGGTTATAAGACGTTCCAGATCACTTTAACTAGGTAAATTTATTATTTAAAAAAAATTATTTAAGAAAGACAGAGATGGTATAACAGGGTAACTATGATGGCTTAATGTTTGTTAAAATAATACAGGAATATATATGTAAGTACATGTGAAATGACATGGTGAAAGAAGTCTGGTAAAGACAAAATCTCAGCTTTATGTTAAGTCTTGTTACCCCTTGTCATGAGTTATGAGGATGTAAGTCTAGGGGAAGGGGTAGTATGGAATCTGTGAATTCAATTGAGGGAGGGGGAGGGTACACTGACAATGACTTATTTCAAGATTTATCCCAAAACACCTTCATCTGCACTACGCTTTGCATGTGTCATTAGGACCATGATATATATAACTTCCGTCATGTCATGACTTTCTTAAATGTAAGCATTGGTGGTACCACAAAACTTCCAGAAGTGATATATAATAACAGTCTTTGTTGATGCATATTATTGTTGAAGCATATTTCTATTCTTGTTGGTATAAACTTTTTCGATTTTAGATCCTATAATACCTCAAATCTGATGGAGGACCTGAAAGTCTTGTACAGAGTAGCCGGCCAGCAGGGGCAGGGTATTACGTTCATCTTCACGGATAACGAGATCAAAGAAGGAAGTTTCCTGGAGTATCTGAACAATGTACTCAGCTCTGGAGAGGTGAGTGAGAGGCACTAAAGCATCGGTTCACAGACCGTGGGGAGGGGCGTGTCCCACTTGGTGGGACATTTGAAAACCTAGGTGGGATGCCTGGGATTCTCAAGTAGCAGTAAAAAATTAACAGACACAAAAAGCAAGAAATCCCACCAAAATCGGATTGAAAGAAGCTTTTAAAAACGTTCCTGCTTTCTTTTAGTCTTAAATGGTAGCCTTTAAAATATTTCAGTTGCTTGTATAAAAGGAACTTGAGTGCCATTTCTGGCCATCTAGGGGTGTCCTGAAGCATAAAATTTCTGTTACGCTTCACCCCAACCAATGGTGGGGCTATGCTGAGATACTGGGACGCCTGATTACTACTTCACTTATGGTTGGGGCACCATCTCGTTAAGTCTGAGAAAGGCAGTGTAAAGCAGTAGTTTTCCATTCTATGTGACGATAATGAATATCCTTTTCAAGATGTTGACTTTAATAGACTTTTCAACTATTGTAAACACTACAAATATGGATGGTAGTGTTGTTTTCATAACAGACAACAAATATTTTAATTATGAAATTCAGTAATTCAATTCCTAATTGAATAAACCTCCAACATATGTATTAGGTGTCAAACTTGTTTGCTCGTGATGAAATAGACGAGATCACACAAGAGCTTATCCCGGTGATGAAGAAGGAATACCCACGCCGACCCCCAACTGGAGAGAATCTTTACGACTACTTCATCAGCCGATCTAGACAGAATCTTCATGTAGTCCTCTGCTTCTCACCCGTAAGTTAAAAATTGGATTTATAGAACTAAATTGATTGAAATTGATTGAGATGCTGAATCAATGTTATGATTATCTACTGATGTTGATAATGGTAATTGATGTTGAGATGCTGAATAAATGCTATGGTTGTTAAATGACAGTCTACTGATGTTGGTAATGGTAATTGATGTTGAGATGCTGAATCAATGTTTTGGTTGTTGTCAAATGATAGTCTGATGTTGGTAATTCTAATTGATGTTGAGATGCTGATTCAATGTTTTGGTTGTTGTTATATGACAGTCTACTGATGTTGGTAATTCTAATTGATGTTGAGATGCTGATCCTATGTTCTGGTTGTTAAATGACAGTCTACTGATGTTAATTGATTTTGAGATGTTGTCAAATGACCATCTACTAGCTGCATAACGTAATATCATCAGCATTTTTTGATGGGAGTTATACAGTTAATCCAATTTGCAATCATGCTTTTTGTCACAAAAATCTGTGTATAACTTATGTACATATATGTATGTTGCAGTGGCAATGATCCCTGGTCTACTACACTGATATGTATTGTGTCACATACAACATTCATATCTAAAAACTGCATAATATCTATTGTCAATTTTGATCATAAGCAAAATAAACTAAAATTAAAAAATTATAATTTAAAATATTCAGATGTACATGCTTTTATGGCATTATTTTAAACTTGGTAGCAACTTAGAATTCTTTTCTTGAGCCTTATATAACTTACCAAACTCAGTTTAATCATTTTTCAACCTCAATTACATAGTTAGATGCATTCAATTTTGTATAGTTACATTTTTACCAATTACAAAATTGAAGGTAATTAATAATTGGAGACTATTAAAATTTTGCCATATCCTGACAATATCTGCTCTTTTATTTGCACTTAATTTACAGGTCGGAGAAAAATTTCGGAACAGAGCCCTGAAATTTCCTGGCCTTATCTCTGGGTGTACTATGGACTGGTTCAGTCGCTGGCCCAAAGATGCTTTAATTGCGGTGGCATCTCATTTCTTGGCAACTTTCAATATTTCCTGCACTGATGAAGTGAAGAAACAAGTACAGCAAGCCATGGGAACGTTCCAAGATGGCGTCGCAGAGACATGTATTGATTACTTTGAACGGTAAGTAGAAAAGAATTCTATTGAGGTGTCTTACTTTGAGAAGAAAAAAATCTTACAGCAAGAAAAGAAAGAAAGGGTTTCTTTTGTAATATTTTTATCAATAATTGTAATTTTGGTAAATTTTATCTAATAGATTTAAATTAAATATATTTAATTGTAATTTATTTTATCTATAATAGATTGAAGTAAAATATATCTTATTGTAGCAACTTCAGGAATGTTTGTTTGATCAACCCAATTTGTAATACATAAAAAAGCTTTAAACTTTTTAATTAATACTTATAATATATAAAATATAATATAATTGTTTTTTTAATAATAGTAATAATTGAGAATAATTGGTTTTTATCTAGAAAAGATATTGGCTGTAATCTTTCGTTTGGAAGACAATTCAACCTGGCATTATTGTGATTCATAAGCATGATGCGGCTCACATTGAGTTTTAATACCGATACTATTTTTATTACCCAACTCTTAATGGAACTGTCCCATATAGCCAAGTCATGTGATTTTTTGGTGACACCGAAAAAATCTTCAACATGCAGTATTTTCTTAGAGAAATTAACTTCAAATTGTTGTACATACTTTATATTAATTTATTTATGATTAATTCTCATTTGTAATCCTTACTAATAATAAAACAGCAAGCATTTTAGACCATACACATACATTATTCTAATTCTTATATTCATGGAGACATATAATCTTGAGGTCAGATGTGTTAACCATGAACTATATGGTATATTTTCAAAACATTTAGAAAGATTTTGAGGTTCCAGCAGAACACATGTATATTATAAACAGGTGAACCTATATGTTAATAGACAATCTAACAACAAGACAAAATTTCTAATATTTTGCAGTAAAGGTTATGAGATTATGATTGATATAAAGTTATTTTTTAAAGATGCTGAATCCAAATTATTCTAATGCTGCTTCATTTCATGTACAACTTTGTGCCCCTTCAGGTTCCGACGATCAACCCACGTAACCCCCAAGTCATATCTATCTTTCATTGGCGGCTATAAGCAGATTTATACCGCCAAGTATGGAGATATCAACGAGCTCTCTCAACGTATGACTACTGGGCTCGACAAACTGGTAGAGGCCTCCCAGTCAGTAGCAGAGCTCAGCAAAGAGTTGGCCGTCAAAGAAAAGGAGCTTGCTATAGCCTCCAGAGAAGCTGAAGTGGTAAGGGACCATATCAAATTGTTTCTGTGCGGCTTGCCGCGAGATATCATGGTAACTCGGCTACCTGAATGGGCTGTGCAATCGCGAGCGGATTATCTAAAATTGTCTGTGGCGGGCTTAAATCAAAGAACTCCTGCTCCTTCTGGTTGCTGATAGTTCGGTCGTGACCTTCCTGCCGTGATTAACATGTTATTCATGCCAATTTTAAGCTGGCTGCTCACGTGCATATATATTAACTACTGGAGCAGAGCTAGCTGCATTCATAGTGGGCATACGTGACCGGATTATTGGGGGTCAAAAATGCATGCGGCATGCCGCATAGAAAATATCTGTAGAATTGTAGAAGCAAATGCCCATGCATATTATTTAATGCCTCTCAGAGCTTGATCACTTTATTGAAATTGTCAGACTTATGTTCAGTAATCTTGTCTCCAATATTATCAATAAGCCTGTAGCCTAGTGTTATTATCCCCTGGAGGACCAGCTGAGTGTACAATCCCTTGGGATCTATTAAGGGCAGTAGAGCATAGCCTCTGACATCTCACCAGTCCTTTTGATATAGTTTGGTCTGAGCTCTCCAATATATCTAGGAACCACTGCGCCATATCAGTAAGTGAGGCGCCCATGGTATATTATTCCTATGTTTACAAATTATCAATTGTACTCTCAATTATACCCCCAATGCAATGATCCTTCAGGTATTTTACATAAAATTGAACATTGTTGTTACATCATGTCAATATCCATCTGTGATTACTTACTGGGCGCCTATTAATCACCTTCAATATATATATTTCTAAAATCTAAAACATAATGTTAAGTGATTTTGTCCCTGGGTTTAGTGACTTTGAAAAACATGATGATATATGGGCCGTTGATAAATTTCCGTTTCTCTTGCAAGGTGTTAGCTGGTGTGACCGTGAAGGCCCAGGCTGCTGAGAAGGTTAAGGTACAGGTCCAGAAAGTGAAGGACAAAGCCCAAGCAATTGTTGATGAAATTGAGGTAATTAGCAGACAATAATTATTCTAGTGAACTGTATGAAGTGGTACATGCCCGGTTTTTTATGCAGGCTGACAGAGATATATTCATTGATTGATATGATGTCACTAAAAGCCTATGGATGCCATGTTTGGTCTTGCTATTTTGAGTGCCAGAACCAATGTTACACTGCAGATATTTTGGACTGCAGTGGTAGACTAGTTACGTGTTTCCACCCTAAAGGGCGCTGCTACAAGTGGCATGCAGCCAAACCTTGTTAGACAACCGTTTGCCAAATTTGGTAAACCGGAGCACCCAGAGAAAGTCCACTACCTTGGACAGGTGTCCAAACCCACCGAGCTATCAGAGGCTCCTCACGCAAACAGAAAATTACTTAGTAATTATCCTACCAGAATGGAATTCCATTCATTCACAACCAGCTGTAAAAAGAAATTCATTTGGAATTATACTTGACATATACAACAAAAGGAATTAGATATATTTGCAGATTTTTTTCTCGATATTAATGAGAAATCTTACCCAAGTACTATCTTACCCAAGGGATAGAATATTTGAATATCAGGGAAAATTTAGTACGAGCAGGATTCGAACCTGCATCTGTTGTGTAACGTGCAACTGCCTCTGCCATTTAAGCTACCAAACTCATCTGGAGAAAGACATGGCTGCAAGGAACCAGAACCTGACAAAGCTCAAGACTCCCCAAATGTCATCAGTTGAACTCTACTAGTTGTAATGATATATATATATTTAATCGTTTTATTCTGATTGTTAACATGTTTTAAGGTTTATATCACTGCGTGGGCAGCTTATAAAAATAAGCTACAAATAGTTGTGTACAATCTATCTCAAGAAGTGAATTTTGGATGGATTTGATACTTGCAAAATATAAAGATCATGGGCTGTAGATGACCCCTATTTTTTGTGCCATGACAATGGTCAGTGTAAATTGTTATTAATATTTTATCAAATGCAGGAGGATGTATAGATATAATATCTAAATGTGACAGTGGGTGGTCATCAGGCAACTGAATCAATATGTACTCATTCCATTTGACCATTGATAATGTTCCTGGTCGGGTGGGTCCTAATACCTTTCTATACCATGGGGATCAGAAAAGCACAAAATTATAAATTATACCTTCATGTGCCATTTTATATATATATGTATATATTTATTCACGCTTAATTGGCCACTTTTAAACGAAGGTGTTAAAATTCACAGAGTGTGGCATATTAACCATGATGTCTTTATTTGTCAGTTTTGTATCATGTTTGATCTTAGGCTGACAAGACAGTTGCTGAAGCCAAGCTGGAAGATGCAAGGCCTGCTTTAGAGGAGGCCGAGGCAGCTCTGAATACCATCAAACCAGCTCACATATCTACTGTCAGAAAGCTGGGCAAGCCACCTCATCTCATCATGAGGATCATGGACTGTGTGGTGATGCTCTTTCAGACCAGGCTTAAACCGGTTGAACTTGACCCAGAGAGACCCTGTATTAAACCATCATGGTCAGATTCCCTTAAGGTGAGCACCAATAGTTTTTGCTAGAAGGTCTCTAAACCTTAAAACAAGCTTGGAAAAGGGGGAGGGGTGATTTGCTTGCAGATGAGGTCTAAACCTAGTTGAAGTTACCCCCATGTATTGACCTGTCGCCTTGTAATACCTTTTATAAAAAATCCTATAAAACCTTCCTGTAACTTCCGAACCTAAACTGACATTGCCAAAATGACAAATACCAACAAAAGAACCACATTTCAGTGTCATAATATCCCAAAAGGAAGAATTTGTTTATAGTTTATTCTAATTATATAGGCCTCCTGCCACAAAGAGTTTTACGATTGATCAGCAATGCACTATAACGCTGAGGTGAATTTCGCGAAATTGCAATCAGCATAACTTTTTGTAAATTTACGTAATTGAAAAGGTGTAAAATGATTGTGAATCATTTTGATTTATGAGTTGATTTTACTCTACAAGTTGCTAGTTTTTGGCATCATATGAAAGATAACATTCATATGAAACCTACTATAGGGTAAAAAAAACAAAACATTATTATAGTCAAGGCCTATTGTGCAGAAACACTCAGAGCCGTACAGGAAGGGTTTTGCTTCGATTGGTGTAGATATTCACTATTTGGCTATCTGGTGGTGCACTAGATGCGTATGTTAGGGTTAGCCCCTGGTAAGCGTAAGAGAATACATTTCTGAATGTAGCGAAATGTGGAAATGCATGCCGATACGCTTAGTAG
>JAODAF010163962.1:0-10116 GCA_027574765.1 Molpadia intermedia | reverse complement strand
TGTATCTTTCCTACAATCTCCAGTTTCATTTAGAATAGATGTGTGCAATATAAAAATAGAAAATCAGAGCGATTTGTGAATACCATGTGGATGCCATGATATTAACCATCATCCCCTGGAAATGTTGGCGCCTTTTGCTAGCATCTTCCCATTTCTGTATCTTAATGTATGCTCTCAAATTCTAAAAAAAGGAGGAAATGTTCTCGAGCTTCTCCTATTGGACCCCATCTGAAATTCGCCCTAGACATTCTGAGGTTATACTATACGGGTTGGTACCTTCACGCGTGTGAGCTCGCGCTTTGATCTCGCAAACTTGCAAAAAGAAGCCGAATTTGTCCTTCTATAATGTACCACGAACTTTTCCTTACCTGGCGGGTTTCGTGGATCCGAATCCCCTTAATTAGTAATACTTTTGTCACCATTTTGAACACGGATGATTTCAATATCCATTAATTAAATAAAAAGGCAACCCCCAAGACCGGGCTTACCCGGACATGACCTCTTTTTTAGAACCTTGTCCGGGTGATTTTACAATTATCGCGGAAATGTCCGGATATTTTAATGCTGGGCGATTATTTGAACTACTACTGCAATGCCCAAATTTGGCCGTTATAATTTATACAGTGCTTTTAGTTCAAAGTTGGCCGTTTATGTACAGTGTTTAGTGTTTACTCAAAATAGTAGTAGAACCTCATTGTAAGTGTTTATTAGGCTATAACTTACCTTGATTTAGTCTTCAGATATATTGATATGGTACGATATGTAAATGGTGGCGCCGGAATACAATAAGTTTTCTAGTGGAGCACACACACGCGCCTGGATACACAACTTATATGTGCTGCGTTATTCATACCTACTGTATAATTGGTGACAGTTCCCGATGTCACCGATGTGTGCACTAGGCCAACATAATGAAGCATGTATCAACTGCGGACACAACTGAAATACGGTACCAACCATTACATTACTACTATAGCCTAGTCTATTAGTTGTTAATTATAATTTTGTCGTAATTTTTGTGGAATTCTGTCAATATTTACATCATTATGAAATCGTGTCAGACGTTTTCTTGGTATCTTACTTGCTCAAAAGACACGGTAACTACACACATTTTAGGCAGTAACGTTTGGCGGGGGCCATTAGTTTTCGTAAGTTATTCCGCACACAAAATATAGCACCAGATTGTATCTAGAGGTTTTTAAAATGCAAACATTTTTCAAATTTTGACCCCTCCCCCTCGACGCGGAAAATTTCCTCCTTTTACAAAAGGAAATATGGTAACCCTACCCAAGACTTACTTCACACACATAGTACAAGGGCGGTTTAAACTAATTTTACCATTTCGTAGATATAGTGATGTATGATAACCCATGTAACATATATAATATAATAACAAACAAAATATCGCATCTTAATTAAACACACTAAGCTCACCAACGGTACCTCTATAGAAATTACATCCAAAAAGAGATACATGGATGTTTTCGGTACTGTACATGCTGCCTACCCATGCCGCACAAGCTATATATATTAACCATTGTACCGCATCTTTTCTTGTGTACAGGAAATACACTGCACCTATGTGTTCATGGTTGTCGAAAATATATTAAGGTTGTGTTTCTAGAGCACTGCTAAACAGTGCTAAATGGAATCAGTTTAGCTGATTTTGAAATTCAGTATATGGGGAGGAGGGGTAGGTTGTCACAGGGGTAGGTTGTCACAGGGCGTATATGTCCTATACCATATAATAATAAATTGCAAACGAATGGGTGTTTAGTACTATACTACCATGCACCCTTGCATTCTCAACATATGTTCCGAAGTTATCACCTACAACTCTTTGTTCTTGTTGATCATGAGTGGTGTTTATTATTTTTGAGCATTTGTAAGTAAACAATCCCATGTGACAACTTGCACCATTCCATGTGATAACCTGCCCCTTCACCGGCGGCAATTTGTCTCATCAAATTTCACAGAAAAACATGAATTAACGGTGCACAGCTAATTAATTATTTAGTGATAAAGATGGTAGTATGTAGGTCACCACATTAGCTATCCTGCTGAGTATCTACCAAACTGACTTACTTTTGTCCCTCTGCTACAGAACAAATAAGAACAATATTGTGACTTCTTGCCCCCTCCTCCCCTACTCATGTATATAATAAACTGGTTATTAAAACCAATCACATCATTCCAATTGTAGTGTGAGATTATTTATCTTTGAATGTTTTGTAGAATGTATTGTCATGGTTATTATCTATTCTCTCGTATTACAGGATTATACTGGACGTGAGCTGACAGCTGCAGAATATACAGAGAGGGTAGGTCATCATCAAACTATAGATTACAAGAGAAAAACCGATGTGTTATTGGTAAACTTTAACAGGCTTAACTGTTTTAACGAAATGTTTTATTAATAGTTCATGGTTGTACATTAGAAGTAGAATTGTATTTATAAATATTAAAATGCAATCACATAATCATAAGAAGATAACTTTCTATACCTCAAAACCTATACCTCAAAACAAAACAATAAATACAATTAAAAAAAATCCACTTTATCGAAATTCATCAATAAGTTTGTGATATATTCTTTGTGACATATCCTGCTAACAACCAATAAAGCCAGATCGGATCCGGTAGTCCAGTCCGGATCATCTTTACAATGTAATAACTTCCATAACATAACATACATACCTAGCTCATCCACCAAACTTTAACCAAATCTCACCAAGAACCAAATAATGTTCTAACAACAATCGGAGGAGAGCCAGAACTTGTAATGGTACCAGTTCGTCTTTGTCGCAAATTTAACCTATCCACAAAGTTTTGTACAAATCCATCAATAACGCAGACCCGTCCCACACGCACTGGAGTTAAAACAAGCAACATGTAGGTAATAAAAATATTGTTCCAAGAGTATAATTAGAGAAGAATTCAAGAAATATACATTGCCAAAAAGCTTGATTTTTGACAGGTATAACTTCATTTTATCGCTCTCACCATCCCACTCTCCCTCTGCCCAACGATTAAATGAACTTCTTGGCTAGTAAAACATATAATCATCGAAATTGCTTGCAGTTTTGTTATATTCGCGAGTAGTGAAATATGCCTTTATTCGTTTGCTGCTGATCATCACTTTCTCCCTGAGCTTCAGGGTCCATTAGTGAATTTGTGTTTGTGCAATATACAACAAATATGTTTCAAAAAATTTCAAAGCGTCGGACCGTGGGGCCTATCTGTTCCCGGGATCGAAGCTCACATTCAAAGAGTACGACTGAAAGTACACTACATGATATATAGCAGGTTTGCTTTTTGATTCCCTCCTGAAGGCCAACTGATTATATGGAATCATGATGGCGTGTGTGTCCGTGTGTGTGTGTGTACACTGCTTGTAACCAAACTCAATAACGCCAACCTTGTTTACTCTCATAGTGTGTGGGTTGTTTGTATTGAGTACTATTATCTGTTTGTGTTTGGTAGAGGTCAAAGATCGTTGGAGGTCAAGAGAAGTGAAATTCCTAAAACATTGAATTCAGTCTAACTTAATATCAATAATGACAATTATAATGATTTAAATCATAAATGGGTGTGTAGGATCCCCGTATTGAGTATAAGAATAATGTTGACTTTGGTAAAGGTCAAAAGCCAATTGAAGTCAATGGCAAAAACCGTGTAATCTGGCTCACCCAAAAGTATTATCATGGATTGCTCTCGTAAGATAGGAAAGTATGTTGATTATATTGTTAATTTGTGGTCAACAGAAATCAAATTACAAAATCATTGCAATCATACTAAATCAATATACCAACCTTGATTATCACCGCAGTTGGTGTTTTATGTTGTTTGTATCAAGTTCAACGACCCAGTTGTGTTTGGTGGAGGTAACAAGGCCTTTGATGTCAATATGTCAAATTACAAAACACGTTATTAGACTATACCTCAGTAATGCCAACTTATTTCATCTGTTATTTGCTGTGTAGATTGCTTAAATTGAGTACAAAGACATTTTGATGTTTGGTAGAGGTCAAAGGTCATTTGAGGCCAAGAGGTCAAATTGACAAATTCTAATATAAAAAATGATCAGGCTACGCGAGTAATTTTAACTAGAATACAAACATGTGCTTAAAGGAAGTCAAAAGTCATTTAATGTCAACTTACAAATCACATTGTAATTATGATAATTATACCAAATTTAGTTAAGTTAGTTATAGTCTGGCATAGATGTTATAAAACAAATGCGATCAACTCAATGTTGTTATCATTGTGTTATCGTAGTGAGTAGACAATCCATGTATTTCTGGGGGAGGTTTGGTAGCAGTCAAGAAATATCAACAATGGTTAAACTAGGAAACGTACTGCAATGTTATTTTGTACGACAAGGAATCACAAGGCATTTTTGACTTTCTGGTTACTTGTATCGTTAACTCTCACGGTTACAACCACCGGGTAATGATATTGACTGACATGTTAAATTCATGTTTAGAAAATTTAAATATCTTATATGCTGATTTAATTCCAGTCTATTATTTTTGTGATCCCGCGGTTCCTGTTAGATGCGATCCTTGGTCTGAAAGTAAACAGGGCCTGTCCTATATTTCCGACCTACAAAAGCGAATAATATTTTCATGACTGCCCGGTATAGTAATGACGTAGGAAGTACAGGTCACCAGGGTCATACCTACCTATACCTCATATACCTCATATACCATGGATCAAAAGAATAAAATTATTATTTATGGCGGTATCATAGCGACAATTGATACTTCGACCGAAAAATGCGTCACTCCGCCGCCTCGATGAACGCAAGCCGACTTTCTATTGCCCTCAACATATGAAGTACTGACACTGACTACCAACGCATGGATAGTGATATAGATTCTACAAGCAGTGCCCGTTGAGGAGTAACGACCGTCAGGCTGAAGCATGATAAAATATGTAACGTGTCAAGTCTTATTGCAATATTAATGCAACATTTATTGTTTGGTTGAGTTTATTTATGATCGTGAAAAGAAAACTGTGTGAACAATGAAAACTCAATAGAAAATGATACAATAAATACATGTGAGCAATATCCTGAAATGTGTATATTGGATGCCTTTACTGACGCAATCATGTACATGAGCAACCGTCTACCTTCGACCAGTAGGACTTAATTTAGTATCCGCCTCAGCGCTTACCACTGATATTTTTCAAGGTAATATATCATTTCATTTATTTAATCAGAATTCTGTGGCTAATAATATATCGTATTATTTATTACGCAGGTGGAGACTTTCCGTGTTAAATACAGGTACGTTTATATCAATTTCGTGAATTATTTTTCTACCAAGACTACTCGTTTGTTCTTATACAATCATGGTATAATGAGACGACCTTTTGGCTTGTTAAAGTATGTGAGCTGATAATATTCCGATGTACAAACATCATTGTTTGTTAAATAAAAATATCACTCTAATATTGTCCTACTGTCGTTTGCATTGCAGTTTGGTAATGTACGTTGATTTTGTATGAAATAACTAAATGCATTTTGCTATAAGAATAACCTATTGTTTCTCGCGTAAATGCAAGCACAGGTTTCGCTGTTATGCAAATTTAATCATAACATACATAAATTATTGTTAAAGTCGAATAATCAAACATGGGCCTATATTGGACAGTTCAAAGTAAGGTGGTGTTGCCATATGCAAGTTCTTTCTATGCTGACGGGGTATGTTCAATAGAAAATTACCCACCTGTTTACTATATATTAGGGCTACCTGTCTGGTGACGGTTGCTTAGCATCGCCAAATAAAATCGGTGTGTGGAGATTATTTGTAGCAGCAGTTTTTCACATTCATGAGGAGCTTGAATCATGAAATATCAGTATACTATATTTATTTAGCTGCGGGTACGGTACATCTTTATTTATTTAAAATAGAGGGACAATACACTTACCTTTATATTGCGCCTTAATTCGAAATAATATTCACGAGTGAGAGCGCTATTAGGAATTCGACTAGAAAGCAATGCATCTATTTTTTCAGTAAAGGAATGCCACTATATGGAAGTATCATATATAGTGTAGGCCTTTTTTATGGCCCATGGGTCATGACTCATGAAATCCGTTGGTTACGATAGACGGGTTTTAAATATGGTATATCAAAAAGAAAATCATGAATTGTTGTAACGTAATTATATTATAGTATCAAAACATTTAAATTAATACTACAAAAAATGTCTTTAGTTGAACAAGGATGTTGTATAGATTCGGAATTAGGGAGGGGCAGGATTTCTTATCCGAAATCATTACGCATCATTGCGTTTAAGCTAGATATGGACTTTATATCTGACAACAGAAATAGTGTGCCGATGAATATCAAATAAAAAATATATCTGACTGGAATCTTATTACACGCATATATAATCGGTTAATTTGGTCAGGTTTGTGTTTTCAAAATCCAGATCTGATTCAGTCCTTCAGATAATTCTGGCCGAATAAGCACTGGTCAGATATACATCATTATGAAGTAGGGCATTGCTGTGTCATATAATGGTTTATCTGACCCTGAAATGACCAAGATAAAACCATATGATATGGATACTAGGTCAGGTGAAATAACATACCACCAGCCATATCCGTCATGATCTATCAATCATGACGTTACCCTCTAAATTAAATTCCACAGAGTGAGTCTAATGATTCCTCTCGAAAAATAGTGAAATTGAGTGACTTTTCGCTCATTTACTTTAAGGGTGTATGTTTGGTATGTTAATAGCATCGATAATTATTTGTCATGTAGCTGAAAACATTGAGACTGTACTCGGCCAGATGCAAAGTAACATTAAGAAAGATTCACATCAGTGTATTGTTGATCACTTCTATTGACCACTCTATCATTTCACACCCTAACTCTCACACAAAACATATATATATAATTTGATATCTCCGTTGCTCTAGTACTGCTTATTTTACTCAATATTGTAATTACAAACATAGCCCTCGTTCTTCTTTGAGCATAAGATTAGTTTTATTTAGTTAGTTTACTACTAAAGGTTATGCGTTTAAAAACGGAAAGTAAATCAGGGCCAGGGCCGAAGCCAGAGAGAAAAAACATGCTGAGGCTCCAGACAATGGAGGGGGGAGGGGGGGTTGGTGGCCGGCGTTACCTTTTAGAAATTCCAGGTGTGCTATAATCGCTCTCCTCAAAACATCTAGGTGAGCTATTTTGAAATCCTAGATGGATGCAGTATACTATCTAAGCGGAGCGACACCATCGGTTGCCGCGTAACGTTCAAGGAATATTTTGCGGAAAATGCCTCCCAGATTGCAGGAAATGGTACTTCCGAAGCCTTGTAAATTGCATGTTAACATTCTTTTTTAGGTATATTCAAATAATTAAAGAAATCAACACAAATGACCGAGGAAAGGTACAGCATAGTTATTGGGCAATTTTAACTTAAAAGTGTCATCGAAATGTGTGATATTTTCATGACCAAAAACAACATTTAGGCGCGCGTGTACTCTAATGTGGAAATTCCAGACGTCTGCTTCATGCTGGCTACGGTACTGTAAACTATTTAAAGCAAAATAAAAGTATAAGTCTATTCGAATAACGTCATGTATTTCATTTCAATATTTTATTACAGAAACGAACCATGGCAACAGGCTCGAGTAGCCGCTGAGAGGGAATGAGTGAGCAGTACCCATCAACATAACATAGAGCTGCCGGTGAAAGAACAGCATGTTTATGGTGACGTTACGGCCAGGAGACATAAATGATGTGACGTCCTTGAAAACATTAATGAAGTATAGAGAGATCACATATGACGTTATCACTATGATGTATTAATTGAATTCCGCTCAAGTAATCACATATAATTATTTACAACCACTGCACTCTAAAAAAGGTGTGTAGAGATTGAACGCATTTTTTGCTCCCACTTTGTAAACATGTTTGAAGGCTAAGCACACGTGTCAAATTCCTAAACATTATGTGTTTAATTGCTAAACACTAGATATCCTAGCTCAAAACATGTTTACCATTTAAACATGTTTACAAAGTGAGGGCAAAAATGTGTTTAGTAATGTTTTTAATTCCTAAACACAGTTTTTACAGTGTGTGAGTTTGTTTAATAATGCGGTATTGTTTGTTATATATAACCGTTATCTATGTTATATTTTATATGAGTGTGATATAATCCACAACGTGTGTACATATACGTTTACTATGAGAATAATAATAAACCAGTAAAGAACCGTAAACCGGTTGTCGGATATCCACGGTGTTGAGTAATGGTCAATCGCGAATACATGCATACCGATGATTGTGGCAGCGACTCTGGACTTCTGAACAGCCGCTGAAATGTTCAAAAGCGAAATTTGAAAAATATAAAATATCTAAAATAGAACAGAAACATATATAGTAATATCTATGTGTATAAGGCATAATGCGGTATAGAGCCGCTTTTTACATTTGGTCCCATCCTTCACTGTAAGGGTATCTTGGAAGCTGCTGGAGGAACAATTCAGATCTGAAAATAAACAATGTGCTCAACAACATAAACAATGTTGGATCATTTGACCAAGGAATCTGGGCACATCATTGATCACATCGACTGACTTTACAACATTCCCATTTGCGTTTAAAGACCACGACCAAAGGTAGAGAAGACTGTGCTCGTAATTACATGTATTACAAACTTGTATAAACAATTATCTTTTATACGAATAATTGTGTATATGTACATTGATCGACCATTTGAAATGCCAATCATATAATATATAATCATAGTATATATATTTTAATGATAGTTTGATCATTTTTTTTATCAAACTGAGTTTTTTTAATAAAATACTTTTTATCAGTGTAAATAGAGAAGAATGTGCTTGTAATATCTTGTATTACAAACCTGTTTATTCAAATAATTGTGTATATGTACATTGATCGATATATAATCATAATATATATATATATATCTTTTAATGATAGTTTGATCATTTTCTAATAAAATACTTTTTATCAGTGTAAATACTGTTTTAAAAGTCAGTGGCTTCATTTTATGCCATTCGCAACCAAAGCATAACACATCAATTTGGCAATCATGCAGGCAAATTATAACTGTAAATGGACTCTAACTTCATTTAAATTTACACGATGATGATGTTCAATAGGAATGCCTCTGGTTCATTTAATTTGCTGCAATATATTTACCGGTACTGTTCATAAAAAATAATAATTGTGTATATGTACATTGATCGACCATTTAAAAATGCCAATAATTAATCATTATGTAATATTAGTTTGGTCATTTTCTTTATCAAACGGTGTTTTCTAAACGAAATATTTATGTCAGTGTAAATACTGCTTTAAAGGTCAATGTCTTTGATATATGCCATTGGCAGCAAGAGAATTTCGTTAATATTCATATATAAACTGTGAATTACGATGGAAATGGTGAAATGTTTTACGTTGCATTTGTTTTAATGTAACGCTTTATTCAAATCAGCTTATTGTGTTAATAATAAACATAGAATTACATTATTTCTTTTACTATGCATCTGACAATCATAATTTATTTTTGTTTAATGCATTTGTATTAAATATTTCATTCCTGTAGTCTGAATGATATGTTAGGTATAGTAACAACTATCTCTACGAATATTTGATGTTTCGATGTCAGAGGCATTAAGCACTATGTAGTCAAGTTGGTGTGCTTGTGTGTGTGTATGCGTGTTTGTATGTTGTATCTGTCTAGGGCTTACAACTGGTGAGAGGAACAAAAGAAATTCCTATAATGAGTTGACAAAACAATGGAAAACAATAATTATCGGTTTTGGAGACAATAAGTTTAGAGAAAATACAAACAAAATTAAAAAAAGTCTTCGGTTGTAGCAAAACAATAAAATAAAAGTTTGTATGTATATGTGTGTGTAGGTGACACAAGCTTTTAAACACGATATCTCAAGTAGGACAAGCCAAGCTGGTATGATGTCATACTTGGTATATATGTTGGTCATAATGAGTGGATGCTCCCATTTGTTTTTGGTGCTGGTATAATGAGTGGGTGGGACGTAATGTAAATATTCTTAAAATGTCAACAACTTTGCAACCAAATGGTGATGTCAGTTGAGAG
>JAODAF010163851.1:0-10119 GCA_027574765.1 Molpadia intermedia | reverse complement strand
GTATTTTGCTCTACTGGACAAGGCTGTGTGGCTCTAGAAGGGAAAGAATGGGTAACAAAGTGTGACTGTAATGCCTCCCCCTTCCCCCTCCTCTCAAAAAAAAATAGTTGGCTATGTGCCTGAGTATATTCACAAGCAGCATACAATTGTAACTCCCCCACATTGCCACATTCAGCAATGGTTAAAGCATGTATTAGATATAACTTCATTAAAATCTATAAATTTTCTTTCAGGAGTTAATGCCTACATAAACCACAGATCAATCTCGTTCACAATAAATCACTTTACAGATCACAGATAAATTTACTTTTGGAGAGTTTCTCTGGCAGCCTTGCCACAAGCTAGCTATTACTGAAAACGTTTTATTTATATTTTAACTGGCTCAATTTCAACTGCTATTACAGCTAGAGGCACCACAAACTGCCACCCTCCATTACAGAAATATTAAAAAGCGTATTCCAGATAAAAAGATCTGTGTAAAAACTAAAGCCCTTGAGAGATTCTGCTCAAGTATTTATAATGATATATTAAAATGTAGACCATGTACTGACAGAGATATTAATCATGTTTCATCCTTATCAAAGCTTCTGAGACCTCTGCCAGCAATGGTGTAGCCAAGATTATGTTACTGGGGTCCTCTAGGGGATAAGGTATAAATAAGGAAGACCTGTGTGTATAGTCTCTCAATCATGTTAAATTATAATGTAGACCATGTACTGACATAAACATTAATCATGGTTTACATCCCTATCAAATCTTCTGAGACCACCATCAGCAATCGTCTAACTAGGTTTTTACTGAATTGTAGATAAAGACATGGCCAATTACGGAATGAAGGCAACGGGCAGCTTGGGACACACTACAACCTGGGAACATCGGTGTCCAGGTCCCTGAGGCCGGGTGCCCACCCCAGAGGCCGGGTGTCCACCCCTGAGGCTGGGTGCCCACCCCTGAGGCTGGGTGCCCATCCCTAAGACTGGGTGCCCACCCCTGAGGCAGACTACCAAGATGCTAGATTTGTAGGTAATGCAGGAATATATATAAGTAGGGGTATGAGGTAAGTACAGTAGGAGTGAAGTAACTTGCTACATTAAAATGTACATGTATGTAGACCATATAGACGGTTTACATCCCTATCAAATCTTCTTAGACCACCATCAACAATCATCTAGGTTTTTCTACCGAGAGCCTCTTTGATGTAAGTTATAAGATGTTCACCGGAAGTCCCTATAATGTTACACTACAAAGTAGACAATCTACTGATATAAACATTAATCATGGTTTATATCCCAATCAAATTTTTTGAGACATACCATTAGCAATCATGAAACTAGATTTTTACTGAGGGCCTCTTGAGGTATATGGTGAGTGATGCCGTCCCTCATATGTTACACCATGTACTGATATAAACATTATACATCATCCCTATCAAATCTGATACTTTCACCAGTAGTGTCAATATTGATAATACAATAAATAGTTTTAATTCTCATTAATTAATTCCAGTCTGTTACACATCGCCTCCTGCCGCTGGACACACAATGCTCTCAAACTAGACCACCGGGGGTACATATGACCTGGTGTTATCTGAGAAAGATATTGGACATTCTATTAATTAGAGGCCACCTTTGCTAGCAGTGGGAACCGATGTGAGTTATGGCAGTTTACTGACATTAAGCCAGTACTGACTGTGTATATATGATAACAGGGCAGTGAGGGTTTGTTAACTCAGCTTGGTGGAAACAATTATTATTATTTATTAAATATAATATACAGCTCTCCCTCAAAAAAAAAAAGCTTGAACGATGGCAGGCCCATAACTAGGTGTCACCATGCCAGTGCTTGTCAATCTCCCTCTCCCCTCCCCCTCCCTTAAAGACCCATAATAGATTCAAGAAAGTTTACATGTCACATTCCTTCTTAACTCTTTAAACTAGAATATCAGACCACAAATAAACAAACTTCAATGGTCCCAAAAAGTCTAACAGTCTAACATTGACTGATAATTGGGTTGGCGTACATTACGTATCAACACTGATAAATTTATGTGTCTATGAAGAGAGATCCATACGTACCAAATGTGCTACATGTACAAAAATGAAAACTATCAAGTTCTCATTTCTTTATCTGGCCAGATTTTAATGCCACTATCTGTCTTAGTTTTAGGCTATATATTCCTATCCTAGCGGCCAGCACCACTTTATATCTGGGCCAGATCTGACATTTGGGTTAATAGCAGTAATGGATGCAGGGGGCTCAAGTGACAAGCCCTCCCTACTGGGGACAGAAAAATAAAACTTAAATTTACTTTGAAACAGAGCACCCTTAACTAAACATTCTCCTTCCCCTCAGATCCCACCCTTTAGACCGATCTTCAACAAACTAATTTCTCCCTCTCCCCCTCCCCACCATCAGTGCAAGTACTGGATCAGACACTGGTAAGCAGAGCCAGATTTATGGGTGGGCCAACAGCAACAGGGCATAGGACCAGGGCCCCCACACAAAGAGGGCCCCCAAAAATTACCATAATTGTTTTTGGTATGGAAATGTCATGGTGCTATTCTGCAAAGTGCGAAATCTATCAAACAAACCCATCAATGCACTCAACACAAAGTATGATCAATAGAATGTATCAGTATTACTTCATGAAAGAAAGATTATATCTTAGATTTATTTTTCTATTAAAGAGCCTAATGAAGGTCTTAGGGGCCCCCACATAAGATAGTGCCCATTGCCCCCACATTTCTAAATCTGAACCTACTGGTAAGGGTTAATTAGAACCTGAATCAAACATCCTGAGATGCACAGCCATACTTTGTGTGGTCGTAACAGGCCATTGTGTATATTTTTTCATAAATGATCGGGAGGGGAGGGGGAGCATTGCCACTATTTGGCCCTATATCACCATGTCTACTTTGTTTTTCATGCCCATGGTGAATACTGTACCTGAATACTCACTATGAACAGACTCACCATGGTTCTTGGCTGAAAATCCTGTCTATTCTGGTTCTTTTTAACAAACAACCAAAAGAGCTCGGTCCTAAAATCCAGTCAATCTGAAATATCCGACTGGTTTTCATCCACCGGCCAGGCAGGTTTTACAATCAATCAACATTCCTGCTTTTTGGAGTGGCAGAAGATAAAAGAACCATGAATTTACTGTGGTAGATAGTTGATATCAATAGAATAAATTTAGAATAAAATATGAACCATTGTGAGTCTGCTAATAGTGGCTATAATAGACCCTGACTACTAATACATACTCTCTTACAGTGTATAGCATGTACCATACCATACCTCACAGACACAACAACTTTAAACTATTCAGCATAGCGTTATTCAGGGACCAGACATGTTCTTCAGGTAAACACAACATCAGCATATATTATCTTCATCTGTGTACATCACATGCTGCTGTAATGTTGATGTGTTTATGTACATGTGACATACATACATCATGTAGTTTAATCTTCATACACCTGTTCCGGGCTATATTTACACACAAGACTTATAGTCATCTGATCATTTAATGACCAGGACAGCAAACAGTAACTAATTGTAAATAGGCAGGTGGATGATTTTTCATGTCCGGGAGTATCAAGAGACGAGACAACACTGTTAGAATATTGCAAAATGGTACAACCCTTGATAAAAAGAATGAAATTAATATTTTCAATAAAAAAATAGAAAAATAAAATTTTCAATGACCAGTTATCCACTTTGTGACAAGAAGTGACAGAAATGTTATAATATTGTAAAATACCTGAATCATCATGGATTACCCTCAGACAGTTAAAACAACCATTGATTAATTCAACTCAACCACCAAATGCATTATTTGACATGACTGTTAAAATATTGTAAAATGCTGGAAGCATCATGGATTCTCCAGAGACAATCGGTTAATCACTGGAAGAACCCTTGATCATAAAAAAAAACAATTCAATGACCACTTATCCATCATTTTGTGACAAGAAGTGGCAGCACTGTTAAAATATTGTAAAATGCCTGAATCATCATGGATTTCCCCAGAGACAGTCAGTTAATCACCGAAACAACTTGATAATAATTAACACAACTCAATGACCAGTATCCTTTACTTGACATGATGTGACATCACTGTTAAAATATCAAAAGCAACCCTTGATAATAACACCATTCAATGACCAGTTATCCATTATTTACATTATGTGACAACACTGTTAAAATATTTTAAAAGACATCAAGGATTTTACAGAGAGAGTAACTTGATCACTGAAACAACCACTGATTATAATTAACATATAACTCAAAAATCAGTTATCCATTATTTGACATGACAATCCTGTTACTATATATTGTAAAATGCCTAAGGCATCATGGATTTTTCAAAGACAGTAAGTTGATCACTGAAACATCCAGAGATAATAATTAACTTGACATGACATGAACAACGCATAATTATGGTTAATGTCCACACATGCTTGCTTCTACCTAGTTTTTGAAAGATAATAGTTTTTGTGCAAACATTAAACGATCATTTACTACAAGTTTGTGTAAACGTATGTCACTGGATTCGTGTGGTAAAATGATTGATAGGAAATTATACTTCCAGCAAGTTTGAGCATGTTAGTGAAAATATCTGTTTAATAAAATAAAACAGCGATCGTAACTCTCAAAACTGCCCCACGTGATCCAAAAATATACCTGGGTGATTTTGTCTTAATTAAACAACCATCATAGTGTGAAACCTACTGTACTATATCTACAAGTAAAACCTAGTATGATACCTACCATATTAAAGTGAGACCTACTATGTACAATGTGAAACCTACTATGTACAATGTGAAATCTAGTATGTACAATGTGAAACCTACTATAGAATTTACAATGTGAAACCTACGTACAATGTGAAACATACTATGTACAATGCGAAACATACTATGTACAATGCGAAACATACTATGTACAATGCGAAACATACTATGTACGATGGGTATTAAACGTTCTATGTATGATGTGAAACGTACTATGTACGATGTGAAACATATTATGTACAATGTGAAACCTACTATACATGTACAATGTAAAACCTACTATGTACAGTTTGAAACCTACTAAAAACTAAAAACATATACAATGTGAAATATACAGGTTACATTCAGTGCAAAACTACTAGATACATCTCTATAGGGACTATAATCGACTGCCCCGGGACACTAATGAAAGACTGCAGAGGCCTAAAAGATGATCCTGTAAATTATTCCCTAATGTGTGAAATAGGCAATGGGGCCACTATAGTATCATTTGATACCGGAAACACTACCATTCTTAAGCAACACCAAACGTAGTTGAAATGAAGTAGCAACAACTTTAAAAGAGAAATAACTAAAGTTTCATTTGTGCATTGAACAGCTTTACTCTCTGCTGACTATAGAGACAATAGTGATGCCTAGATGGCCAGTAATACACCTCTAGGATATGTTCAATAGGGCCACTATGTCATCAAATGATACCAAAAACATTACCGTCCTTTAGCAACACCAAACCTAGCTGAAATTAAGTTGCAACAACGTTCTTGTTTAATAGAGAAACAACTATTAAAGTAGAAAGTTTTATTTGAGCATTGAATGTGAACATGTAATCGATTTCACTCACAAACTGTTCACTTAGCTTGATTAGAAGAATATGGAGCTTTTACTATTTATACCTCAAAGACTGTCAATTTTTAAAGCATTTTCTAAATCTTATTTACAAAGAGAGAGAGCATGACAGTTCACAAGTAAAAATCTAATTTAAATGGTACAATTTCTTAAGTGCTATTTTAATTCAGACTTTGTAGTTCTAGATTGCAACATTTGATGGAGCACTTAGTAAGGCGATGTTACGGTACACGTTCTCCAGCTGTGAAATGTGACGTCAAAGTCGTTGACGATTTTGCTTTTGACCGAATCAAGAATCGTTAGCCTCTTTACATCATGCAAGCCTAATTTTTAAAGTGCTATCTATAATAATAAGCTCTCAGGTGGTCAATTGCTACATTTTGCATTCAGACATCGGTATAACATGCAGCATTTCAAGCATATATATACAGGCAATTGACTATACTTGGGCTAGTAAAAAGTGACGTCAATCCAGGTGGGCTTTTTATTGTTGAAATTAACAATAGTAATTAAAGCTTTTCTTAAATACCAACTTTTTATGAGGCTAACTTTACAAATTGTGATGGTGAATAATGCCACATATTGAAATAATAGACCTGTGCATGGGTACTTGTAATGCACCATTTCAATCAAAGGAAATGTCTGTGATCCATGGACCATTGGTTGAAAATGCTTGGTACATGAAAGGGTAAAAATTTTGGATGTTAATGAAGTACTATTTCAATATTCATATTATTTTGTTGAAGAAAACAAATTTTCACCCAGATCTTTCACTGGTTTTTCATATTTGATGTGGATTGCTTATCTTGGATCTTCCTCTACATCAGGGGTCGGCAACCTTTTTGCGGGTGTGGGCTAATTTAGTGACTTTTGACACGGAGAAGGGGTCTAAGAGTTTTTTTTAGATTTGCTTAGATGCAAAATGGTGCAATTTTTACTAACTATTAATGCTGAAGATCATTTTCTTTCTGCAAAATAATGTTGTCATGAAATGAAATAATGCTGACATGATCAGGTCTTTTGTCTTTGTTGATTTTGTCTTTACGAAACTGACCTGTTAACCTCATATAGGCTATATGCGTAGTGTTTTAACTCAAAATGACACTTCAAATTGTATTCCTTTTTCACAGAAATAGTTTCAGAACAAATTAAGACATTGGCCTATCCTTGTGATCAATAAAGAAATATTTTTCAGTCCATTCTTCTTTAAATTCCCGGCTCTCAGAATCCACTTTTGTTTTCTTAGCACCAGCCATTGTAGCCCATGACGCTGCCTGCGGAATGAACAGAAACAACACTGTGTGTACTGAACACTGTACAGTACATTATATGGCCTGTGATGTGTTACGCGTGTAGGCCTCGACTACAGCTGCATGCAGTATAGCGTAGCAGGGTGTGTGTGGTCCTTTAACGGTGATTAAATACCGACTGTTTGCGTGACTGAGTCGTTTATATACATGTATGAGATATTCGGATATTATTGCAATGCCTCGCTTTTACAACCTATTCGAGCGTTTTGTTTTGTTGTCAATTTAGCGGTATACACTGGTATTAATACATGTAGATAATTCTTCAGTACATCAGCTTTTAATGAAAAATGTTGCTGTCCTAGTAAATACACTACATGTATAATGTATGTGTGCATATAGAGGGTTTCTATACTATCCTACATGTATGTTTTAAGTATCACTATTTACACATGACATTACTGTACCTTCCCAACAGTACCCGCAACCATGGATGATCGTCAAACTACATGTACATGTATGGCAAATTTGTATTGGTTTTACAAAAGGAATTATAAATTAGAAGCATGCAATGTCGAAACAAAACTAATGCATTTTCTCCAGCTATATACCCAAAGTCTTGACTCGGTTTAACTTACACTCTCATGATTTGAGGATACACTGTACTGACCGAAACGTTATCGGGAATCTTAATGAATTTACAATGGAGAAAGGATAAAAGCTAAAGTCAATGAATATTAAAAGATAACAAGTTTTGCAAGTTTGGCTTACATGATGTCCCATTATGGAAGCAAGTATCACAGTGACTATAACGTATATATATATATCTACCATCTATCATTTACCATAGAGGTCGAATGGTAAAACCATTTGCTTCAACAGTAACTGATTAAATCTTTCATGTTATCTTATAGTTTAGCATTGCACTTTGATTATTTCAAACTACTATATGTCAGCTACTTTAGAGACAACATTTAATACATTGCATATTTGTTGAGCAGAGTACTGTGGAAAATATTTGAAGACAATTTCTAAAAGTTGTTCGGTGGTTTCAATTCTTGTGACTTTTTTTTCTCCGCTCTCTGTCATTCGTATGCATTGACTCTTGGTGATGTAAATGAGGAGTCCCTCAGGAAATCCATTAAGTAAAAAGTCTTCTCCAAAATCTGGATAATGATGCTTATTGTTCTTAAAATCTTTGTGAGGTTCCAAATAATTAGATATGCTAATCTGTTTCATTGTTCGATAAATACACAAGACCTCCCAACACTCATCATCTTCAAAGTGAATCAAGCGAGACATTTCTGGCTTCATCTTGGGTAACTTGCTCTTACAGCAGAGGTTCAGTATACCTGGACTATGGTAGAAAAATTTGAAAGATCGGTTCTGGAATATGTAGGTTGGAGAGAATCTTTTGAAATCTAGAGGAATTGCGGGAAGCAAATATTCATAACCAACATCGACAAGAAGTCTGCTTCCTGGTTGGGAGAGATTTTGGACAATAATTCCTGTATGGTCATTGTCTTGAAGCCGTTTCCACCAGTACCAACTGCCACCAATCAAGTAAGTTTGGTATCCAAGGAGATCAAGAACTTCTTTTGTGAAGCTGTTGACCATCATGCAACTTCCCCCTTGCAATGCCATCATATTGTCTTTAAATTGATGTAAGGTGGGAACTATTATCCCATCCTTAGAAAACGAGGTAATGTTGGTGATTGGAATCTTGAGTTTGGTTCGTTTTACAAGTTCTTCAACAAAAGCGGATCTGTCTTTCTTTAATAAACTCAGTGGCTGTTGTATATCCAGGATCCTTTCAAGGTAATGTATAGCTTCATCTTTTGTTAGAGGGAAGGAGGTATTTTCCTAAAAATAAAAATAAATAGCATTGGTGCTGAGGATGACTGCTATAGGCCTAGGGCCATGGAACCAATCATGAACCTTCTTTGATGAATATGTAACCTGGGATATGGGCAGGGGAAAACCTGACCAAGGCTGAGACCAAAACCAGGTGTCCTGAGATTGTCCAAGACAGAGAGTCCGATACATTGTATGTCTAAATTACAATAATGTGAAACACAAATAAGTCAAACAACTCCTTTTCGTTGAGTTAAATTGAGTTCACACTAATGTAGTGACTGGAGCCATTATTTGATGCCACTAAAGTAAGTAGAGGTTAAGGGTCAAATTACAAAATCTTCCAGTCAGACTAACTCAATATCAATGTGGATTAATCTCATATTTGGTATGTGTAATTAATGCCAACATAGATTAAACCCATAGCTGTTAATTTATTTATGTGGTATATACAATAACCTTATTGTATGTGATATAGGTCAATCAAATGTCATTTGAGGTCAACAGGAGTCAACTTACAAAACCTCAATAATCTTGAATAATGCCAACATGGATTAATTGCATTATTGGTGTGCATGTTGCTTATCTTGAGTGCAAGAACCTAAGTGTGTGGTAGAGGTCATAGGTCATTTGAGGTCAACAGAGGTCAAAGTACAAAAACCTTGTAATCAGGCTATTAAACTCAATAATATCAACTTGGATTAATCTTATAGTTGGGGTGTAGGTTGCGTTAATATTGTACTCAATATAAAGCAACTTACTTATATTGAGTACAAGAATCCTTTGGTTTTTCGTAGAGGTCGAAGTTCATATGCCAAAAAAGTTAATATTATATGTTCAAATGACAAAAAACATTTTAATCTGGCTCATTCAATATTGCCAACTTGGTTTTGAATACATTGAGTACAAACACCTTTTGTTATTTGGAAGTGCAATCATGTAAAACTATGTCAACTTGGGTAATTTTGTCATAATCAGAAGGTTAAAAAGCCAAAGGCATACTGAACATTGTAATACAATTGCAAAACTAGAAAACTACTACAATTTTGAAGGTTTCACAAAAGCCTTTTTGGTTTTCTGGTTAAGGACAGATGAGAAGCAACTCCAGGTGGTGTCTGTATTTGTAGAATGAAAGCCCATAATAGCGACATTTCAAGATTGATATGCAGATGCTGAAATTATGCATGCTGAATGCAAGCATCTCTTCAGCAGTTTGGGTTCTGGTCATTTCCAAGCTAATTGTACCACTTAAAAAAAAGGTTAAAAAAAAGGTGTTTATATTAGTGCAAGTATAGTTTTTTTATACTATGGAGTCCCAGGCTACAAGGACAGTAAAAAAAAATATCCAACATCTTCCGTTTTGTCAGAATAATGAA
>JAODAF010163631.1:0-10124 GCA_027574765.1 Molpadia intermedia | reverse complement strand
CATGGTTGTGAAGACCACTCCAGCACAGTGTGTCCAGAATTACATGTGACAATCACACTAACCATGGTACCATGTAAAGATTTCTCGACATCTGCAATGCAGCCCGAGCATTTTGTGCAACGAAGAGAATATAACAGCTTGTCTAAATTTGTCTCAAAAACTATAAACTTGGACTCCTTGCAATACGTAACTACCTCGGGGTCTTCATCCGAGTTGCTGCTGCCCTCTGTGTCACTCAGCTGAAATAAAGGATCGTCATTAATTGAATGTTCTAACTCGCTACTGGAACTGTGACGGCTACTTTCTTCATCTTCACTATGACTTTTCACCTGGGCTATTGGGAGGTCTTCTATGGTTAAGGTGACGACGCCATCCTCTATCACATCCTCTGCGGAATGTATTACCGGTGGTTGAGCTTCCTCAATGTCTTTCTGCAGACTGGGAATAACATTTCCATACCCATCATCAGTTGGTACATCATCCGAGGACATCCCTTCTAGGTCCAAAGGTTTGCTGCCTTGAATCATGTTACTTTTTGCACAGTAGGTATGGTCCAAAACATGTGTATGTCCGATTACCATAGGAAACTGGCAAGCAAAGTCAGCATACAAAATTTCGGTCTGCTGCCCTGACGACATAGTCTCCACATCTGTTTGAGTTGAGGACTCAACCAACTGTAACGTTGATCGCTTCTGCAAAAACAAAAGTCAAATATAGTGATGAAGATCAATAAAATTAGCATGATGCTGTAGCTCAATTGGGAACTTCTGTGAAGAAACAACTTTCAAATTGTTAAACTTATACCTAATACATAATGGTTTTCATGTAGGTCATGCACTAAAATCTAAAACATGACCCATTTTCACCAAATTTGGTGAAATTTAGTTGAAGCCCTTGCCCGGGAGCAATTGACCATTTGCCATGATATGATCTCTGAGGACCTCCGATGACCTTTGACCTCTACTTCATGTTCAACTTTTGTTTCCCTTCACTAACTGATGACTGAAACTGGTTAAACTGGTTGAAGCCCCAGCCTGGGGAAGCAGTTTTACTACTGGTGACCTCAGATGACTTTTAATCAATTATCCTATATACCCTATAGCAGTGATGGATTTTCCCGGTCGTCCGAGACGACTAGAAAATCTGCTACCAAATCTTCCAAAATATGATGTGCTTGGTAGCCCTCCGGACTACAAAAAAAAAATCGAAGCAAATATGATCGAAGTGGAGTGGTCAAGCCTGAAAGAAAGCGTACATACAAAGAGTAAGCTCAGAATGTCCTATTTATAAGATATTTATTCCAGAGAAATAAAATTTTAATCAAATAAAAGACAAGCGAATAGATGATGATATTTAATTCAAATTAACTTGCATATAATTAACATATACTATTTACAGCTTCAATCAAAAAAATCTGGAGGACTACCATTTTTTGGGGAGGGCTACCAATTTTTTTAAAATTCCAACAATGGTAGTCCTCCGGACAACCGCTCCAAATATCTAGAAATCCATCACTGCCCTATAGGCACGTACCAGACCATGCTTGTTGTTGTAGCTAACTTTGGCAAAAATAAGATCTGAGAATTATTAAGAATTTGTCCTTTTGACCACTACAGTTGTTACTTTGATGGACCTCTGACCTACATTTAAACACATTGATGAAATCTCCCAACAGAACCGACAGCTAAATGAAATAGACTAATGTAGATAGATATACAAACATACACATTGCTTTAGCGTAAGCTCCATTAGCAAAGTCAATTGAGCTAAAGATCACGCCAGAAACACAATTAGCCTTTGTACATGCAAATGCCCTCATGACCCCCACCATAATGACCCCCACCATTCTACACATTATAAACTTATACATTTGCACCACACCACCGTGTAACAGATTAATATTCTAATGCATTGCAGTTAATTGTTGTTGCACAGTGTACAGTGTACATGTGGTCATACTATAACAGGGGATAACTAAACTAAAGTCAAATACAGAAAAAGTCACAGAACACGAAATAGCTGTTGTTGAACATTATATTACAGTGGCTCAAAAAGAGAATGAATGGTACAAGTATAAATATATGCTGTCTTTTATGAAATCTGGTATACTGAATGAATAACCCATTCTATCATTCCCCCTTTTATTACACCCTGATACAATGCCAGGACAAATAATTAACAAGTCTGTAAATAGGTAATAGACAATATAAGGTACAAGTAATTAGCATGTCTATGGGTGATAAACAAAGACTGGGCAGTGTCAGAGTGATATGACCATGGGCCAATAAACAGAGGCTAAGCCTATTAGTGTGAACCAACTTTATTGACTTGTTTGGAAGCACTCATGGTCAACCACTAACATAAAACACAAAATAAACACAAGTTAGAAACTGACATGCACAAAACATTACTGGAAGAAACCCCATGTGATAATACCATGACCATCATAGTATGTTAGATTGTTTTCTTAGATTTTCTGAACTGAACTGATTTTCCATTGCAAATGGGAATGGGTAGAGTGGTAGACAGTTAACTATTTGTTGATATTTGAATGGGAGCAAGTATCATTGTTAATCTTTCCATGGAATCATGTGTACAGTAGATTTGCATTTTGCTCCTCTTCAAAACAAGTCACTACTAGCCTAGTTACTGTACTATGCTGATCAGAAATTCAAAACATAAAACACTTGACAAGCAGGAGTGATTAACCCATATAAAGTTGCATTACTATATGGGCATGAATATTTGCGTAAATCCCCATATTACAAACCTCTATAGTGATTACACTGTGGGCATGTGTAAATGCAAAGTTTCCCTGGCCTATACCATAAAATGCATTACTGGGTAACATTGGTATAAAATGGGTGGTATAAGGAAACTCACTTTATAAGGGCCTCCTTTTTTACGTATCTTCAATGATTTCTGCTGTTGTTGCCCATCATCAGAACAGCTGGGCATTTCACCAAGTATCTGAAAGTCAATGGAGAGAGCTACATGTAGATATAATACAAATCACTCAATACGGCCAACATATGTATACCAAGTATGGCATCAATCCAACTTGTCGTTCTTGAGATATCATGTTTACAAGCAAGGGCGTCACACACACATACATACATGCACGCACGCCTCATAGGTTCCGATGTTGACTTCAGCATCGGAACAACACCAATTTTAAAAAGGAAAGGAAAAGTGAACTCCCAATTTTGGACAGAAAATATAGTAAGGAGGCTTGGAAAACAAGCTACATACTTTGAAAACCACACTTCAATACTTTGTTTAGTGTTAGTTACACATTGGGTATCCAAACTTTAGATGGAAACTGTCACATTGTATTTGAAATCAACAACAATGTTTGAGGTCATAGAGCCACTTTGTACTAATGCACTGTAGCATTACTCACCAATTAGCATACATGTGCACACAGACGGTACATGAAAGCGTCATGCATGCATGGATAATTAATGAGACTGATGTTTGAGTACGAAATTAACACTTACTTAATTTTTTTCATTGGGGGGGGGGGGGCAGGGCAAAGGGTTCTTTAACGTATACCCAGTTACTTCAATATTACTATGGGAATATGATAACCGGTACCAATAACTCTTGCAAACAGACACCCTTACAGTAATTGATAACTTCAAAACAAATAGTTGTTTCAAATATTTTGTACATGTCAAAAAATTAGAGAACAATTTATATCTTATTGTGCTAAAAACAAAGTTGAGGATTCTAGTGGCTTATTATTCTATTAAGGCTTATTTCCATTTGAAACCACTCAGTGTGCACCAACGCATTCCCGTACCGTAGCTGCACCACTGCAAAACAAATTCACAGTGAGTGACAAAGGATGGGAAATAATGTTTGGCTGATGAGGACTATTTTGAGACTGATGGAGTTTAAATTTACCACAAACTGCTTTCACTACACTGTGTACTACACCATAGGCGGGGACGGGGGGGGGTTATATGTCACAATGCAAATGCTGATGAAAACAAACCAAACTCTAAAGACGTACAGTGTGTATTTTGTTTGTTTTCATTGGTTGCCACAGGTTGTTGTCACGGTAACCGCATGGTAACTGCCGTTATCTGCCCCAACCCATAGGCAAAATTTTTGAGGGCTACATGTATTATATGGCTTTGGAGAATAATCGCCCTAAATCCTTTATTAATTACCCTGGATTGAAGTCATATACGGATCACTACGACTAAGAATCCATTTGGAAGTGGAGTCCTAGTCTCAGTGAGAGTTTTTTTTAAATATATTTATAGTATAGGCCTATATGTCATTCATATTACAAACTACTGGTAGTCTTACCTAGAGGCTAGTCTGTCACAGTGAGTGACGTAGACCTAACAAGGTTCAATACGACTAAGAATCCGGATGATTATATAGGGCAGTATGATTTTGGCTATGTAGGCCGTGTACTGCGTGTAGTGGTAAATATTATTTATGAAGCAGGTTGCAGATCGCGATTTTGCATCACTCACTTGTGTCATTTGCGTAAACTGGCAGATACCAATGAATCAGACGATAGGACGCACTTGGTTCCTGCATGTCTGATTTACCTAATTAGGCCTAAGAGTTACTACCAAATACGTGATCTGGCATCTTCCCGACATGCCCCATAGGCATAGGCCCTAATTGTACCATGATGGGAACAAGTCGGGCGAACTGTGTGGCTCAATTGCAGAAGTAATGTATAATGTTTCACGGCCGCAACTGCCAATCCACGATGCCACTACTATCGGACAACAAAGTTGGAACTTGGTAACACAACGAGTATAAACTTAGAAGAAAGTAGCACACACATTCACTGACAAAATGTCGCTGTCAATGATGCACCGCTCTCGCATATACCTTGAACCGCGACTGCCGATCTGCGATTCCACTACTATCGGACAACATTTAAACTTAGGCTAGGCCTAGATTATTTTTCTATCGGGCAACATCAGATTTAGAGCAAAGCAACTGATTGCGAATCCATATACTAAAAGGTGACTTCCGAGTTGCGGAAATACTCCAACTGTGTTAAGGCCGGGCCCAACTAGCCAAACAACCAGCAGCCCTACCAATGCCATGCAATGCACTAACGTTAGTGTACTGTGTAGCTTACTATACTACATTACTAGTAGTGTAGGCTACCTTAGGCCTAAACCTAATATAACGTTACTAGTACTAGGCCGCCTACGTTAGGCCTAACGTTAGGCTAGCATCGGCTTAGTCTGAACACTGTACTGTAGCCTCGTAAAATATGCATACTAACCTCATCAATGTCAGAAGTTTGCTGTCTCTTTACACTAAGTTTTCGAGGGGCAGCTGGTGGTGGTCGATGAGAGAAAATATTGGGGACGGCGTCTTCTTTAAGTTTTTTTTTCTTTGGTTGGTAGCCCATTACTTTGGCCCTAATGTCCTCCTCGAAACAATCGCTGGTGAAGTGATCTTCGCAAAGAACATGCTCCTTCGACCACTCGTAATTTTTGTCTAAAAACTTCTCCACTTTAACGGAGACCGCCCATTTCTTGAAAAGGTCTGGTTTTTTCTTCGGATTTGGGAACCAAAACATTGATTTCTTTACTCGGGAAGAATGGTTACTACAACCGAAAGCCTGACAGTACGGCATTTTGTTTCACCTTTGTTGTTAACTAAGGCTAAACTACTACTATAGTACTACTACTAGTGTCTATAGCTAAATAGTAAATAAATACACGACGTACGTACGTATAAAATAAACGCTAGCAGGTACAGTATAACACACTGTACATGTATGTATACTACAGGTACCATAAGTCGGTCAGTACCATAACTTCGGTCACTACGTACAAATTCAATGGCAATCCAGCGATTACGTAATATTTTAAGTGACCGACTCATGGTACCATCTATATACATACACATCACGTCGCCGATCTCACATAAATCAAGTTGTCCGGGTAGTACGTCATCCGTGACCCAGGTCACGGTTATTTGCATATCAATGGCGATCTCCATGATTTGGTTCAATGGGCGCCGTTGGCCGGATTTTCAAATTTCAAAAGGTTGATACTAAATTTTAGATAAGTTCCTGGGATCAAAAACTGTCTCATTTTAAAGAGAATAGTTAAATTAACAATTAGGTTTATGATTACGTGCTGCCTTCAGTTTTCCTTTAATGTAACTTCTGCCATTGTCAAAAATATGCTAAATTTTGCATATGATATACTGGAAACTTGGAGCAAAATCCCTTTTTCATTGCGTAAACTATTAAATTTTACATAATGTATACAGTATAATGCTAGACTACAGCCAAACTCTGCCATTCAGTGTAAATGTGGCCTAAGTGAGTGTCTTTGTCCCCAAGTTTTTCATTTATTAAAACTAATACTTAAGTGTAATATATATTACACACAACTCTCAATTTTAATTTACTTCATTCATATACAGTATGTTTGAATTCCGGTGGAGTCAAAACTGCTTTTCACCAATTCCAGATTCCCAACTAGCTACGTCTTTCCAAATTATATATATACAATGAAATGAATTTGATTTGCAGATTTTTGTCGATATTATTGAGAAATTTGACCAAAGTACTGGCACCTTGACTTTATGAACAAGGGAAAGAATTTTTGAATATCAGGGAAAATTGAGTAAAAAGGCAAGAAGCCAGTACTTTTTTCTTTGCGGCATTGCCTTTCGCCAGATGAGTTCATGTAGCTTAAATGGCAGAGGCAGTTGCACGTAAAGCAACAGAAGCAGGTTCGAGTTCTGCTTGTACTCAATTTTCCCAGATATTAAAAAATTCTTCCCCTTGTTCATAAAGGCAAGGTCCCTTAGACCACATTTCAAATTTGGCAATTCACAATCTCTTAATGGGGTAAAAGACAATCCACAGGATACTATAACTCTCACCCTTGTGCTAAAACACACCACTGGTGTCATGCAGCAGAGCTTTGCAATGCCTATAAAAAGACTTACGATGTATCCCACTTTTTCATTCTGCCAAAGTATTTCCATCCAGCATCACAGTATCTCCTGGCAAAATTTGTCCAGGATCCAAAATGACCGGGCTTGATGCAGTTGACCTGAGAATAAAGCTAAATAGAAGAAAGAAAATTATTAACGTTTTGCAGAAATGGTACAGAAATTTAAAGGGATAGGCAGCTAATATAAGTCACTAAGGACCTAAGAGAGAAAAGAAGCTGTACCAAAATTGTAGATTACAACTTCCTTTTATAATTTTGATAATTAATAATCATTTCAATTAAATCAATCATATCTGGTATGAATACTTTGGATTGTCCTGGCTAATTATAACTTAACTGGGGCTTGAACCCATGGCCTTCCAATTAAATTACATTGCTTACAGTGTTTACTGTATTTAATACACCTATCAGGTAACTTGGAAAACAATGGTATATTCTGTGACAGTAACTTTAAAAATTTATTATTTTGGAAAGATTGGTATGAAAGAATATCATGATGATGATTAGCGGCTTAAGATCATCAAGTTTCATAAAAAGTCCACGACTCTTTCATTGTATTGAAGCACTTTACAAATTGCAAATATAAAGATATAGATAAATTCTGCATGAAAATGGAGATCATCAGCAAGCCCAAAGTTTCATAACTTTCTTCGTTTGTGGATGGTGCCTTTGCTCAAACTCGCCCATACTGGAAAAGAAGTTGATCTTAGAATGGCGGGAAAGTTAAATGGTACCATCGTTTAAATCTTCTAAGCATAACAATGCAGATATTCCAACCATGTGTGTTCATGATTTGCAGATCTGTATCCTTGTCAAGGTCCACATTTGCAATATTCATCGATACACACAACGTCCACATTTGTGGGTATTTAGCCACACACATACACCAAATTGGGCCATTTGCATTCATAATGTGGACCCACCTTAGATTGGCGAGAAAGATAAATAGCGCCATCATTTGGCCTTCTAAGCACCATAAATGCAGTTATTCTAACCGTGGATGTCTACATTTACTGTCTTTGCAAATACACACACACCTCTAATTACATGCCAGGGTACTGCACTTTAAATATGAAGCCCCTACCTCTGCTGGTCTGGCCAGGGCTGGGGTCCCACTCAGCATTATAACCCTCTTAGCCTTCGTCAAGAGAGGGACCAGGGTCTTTGTCCTTGCCGCTTTTGGGTTCTTCAGGAAATGAGATTCATCTACAATAATGACTTGAAAGTTCTGTTTGTGTAGGGCTTCCAAGAGGGTTTTGAAACTGTTCTGCATGAGTCCGTAACCAACCAAAGAAATCGCTGCTTTGGATATATTGCTATAAAATCAGGAAATAAATGAAAGAAGAGATGGAACACAAATACTAATAGTAGTAATTATCCTCAATAAAGAAAATAAAGAAAAGTCAAATGACTATAGACAACTAACCTGACATCTGTGCTTGATGTAATAAGGTTGATATCCTTTGGTTGAAGGCAAGGTAGCCACTTCTCTAATTCTTCTATCCAGGGATACTTCATGGATGAGGGGAGGACGACCAGCAATGGCCACTCCGACCGATAATAATAGGCCACTGAAATGGCCTGTATAGTCTTGCCCAAACCCATCTGCATGAAAGAGAATAGATAAAGAACAACTTGATAATTAAAAATGTCAGAAAAGCAGCCTACACAATTCTAGTTTTGAATTGGTTGTCTTAATAATGATAAAACTTAATAAAATGCTTTGAAATTGATGAACATTTGACATTTGGTCATTTTGACAAACAAAACAAAGTTTGTGGCCATTTTTTGCCTTTTTTCTCAGTGTGATAGACGTTTGTAAAAAGGCCTAGTTTTATACATGTAGCAACTGCTTCAGTCAATTTGTTTATTGTGAAGGTTTGTATTTTGAAATGCAATGACAGTAGTAAGCTAATTAAGCAATGTAAATTATGTTCACCTTCAAAGTAATATTTGTACTTTATTGATCACAATGTAAACTAAAAAACCAAATGGTTTTGTGATTCCTTTAGATATAGAATTATAGAATGGTACTGTGTTATTAAAAGTGAGGGATGAATTGTAATTGTATATAGCACTGCTCAGCTGTTAATTCTACTCATTATTGGAGTCAAACATACCAAGTATACATTGCATGCAAGTAGGCATTGTTGAGTTAGCCTGATTACAATATTTTCAGTGTTTGACCTCTGTTAACCTTACAGGACTGTTGACCTGTTATTAAAATCCAAAAAATTCTTCTTCTCACTAAAATTGATCTATGCAGTGAGTATGCACCAACTATGACGTTCATCCAAGTTAGCATTGTTGAGTTTTCTGTTGACCTTAAATGACCTTCAACCAAAACTAAAATTGAAAGTGTTCTTCTACTCACTAAAGGGGTAAGCTATATACCAACTATGAGGTTTATCCAAGTTGGCATTGTTGAGTTTGCCCAATTACAAGGTTTTCAGTATTTGACCTCCCTTTACCTTACATGACCTTCATGCTCTAATAAAATCACTATGGCGGACCTACACACCAAGTATGATACTAATCCACTGTTGCCTCATATACACACACATACACACGCCATCATGATCGCATAGATTCCTTACGCCTTCAGTTCGGCAGGGAATCAAAAAGAAATCCAAAGGGTAGGAATAGTGTACGTACTATATCCACATGTCATGTTCAAATCAGGCTTGATGGAAGCTCAAAACTGGCTTCAAAATATGTGTGTGTGCCGCATGGGCATAACATTTCTTAAAGGCATTTTCTGTAGGTAGGCTATATGGCCTAGTACTCCACAATCAAGGCCTTTGTATCTCCATGCAGTCCTCTACTGATACCCAACTACTGTTTGCATGCTGTAATTGGTCCCATTAATACTCTGTAAAATTGTAGTTAATCAACCAATTTGCCCATGACATGGACATGTCATTTAATTCTGAAACAACTATATATAATAACTTCCCAGAGCTCTTAATCATTTTCAGAGCCTCAGCTCAGTGGCATCAGCCGGTAGCTGTCCTCAAGGTTATCTATAATCCCCTGGAGGCTCAGCTCCATGTACAATCCCCTGGGTTCTATTAAGGGCAGTAAACATACATGTAACTTCACTGGTCCCTTTGATCTAGTGAGGTCTGAGCTTCCCACTTTTTGGGGACAACCACAGGT
>JAODAF010163520.1:0-10128 GCA_027574765.1 Molpadia intermedia | reverse complement strand
CGGTGGGGGGGGGGGGGGGGGGGGGGGGGGTGAACATTCCATTTTAAAAGTGCAGTCGCTCAAGGTTTATTGAAATGTATTTTGATGTCTGAATTTCTTTCCTCTGCTAGCCGATCCCCTCAAAATTTGAAATTATGGGTAGTCGATCTATACTGTGTCAATTCATAATTCATAAATTTAGAAGATAAATAATTATAAAAAAAATATGAGTACACCGTTTGTTAAATTAACTTTCGTAATCATAAATCGTGCGTTGTGAAGAGGTGCCAGGTATATTTGCTGATAGACCTATTTATAGTGGAAAAGGATGCACATAATAACCCCCCCACACACACACTTTTGTGATAAACCTGCAGAATGCTCTTTTAAAAAACCGGTGTAGGTCCTATAAGCTAACCATGACTTAATCATGATATTCAGCAAGGCCGTGTTTAATGAGAGACGCGGGCAACGGGCCTCCGTCAGAAAAAAGACCCACATAGTAATGAAAAACTAATACTGATGTACTGGTGGTATATATATATGTTGATATATCGTAAACGAAGAACCTTGGTCGCCACTCTAACCAACATCCAAACAACCTAAACAAACAACAACTATTGTCGTGACGAATTTCTACAGTCCAGCACTCGTACCATCCATTCACAATGTTAAGTAACTCCTCATGTTACAGAGCAGTATGATGCCGTAGAAACGGGTCGAATGTCGGCCGTAGACTAGATAATAATGACCCGACTGGCATCCGTAGACGTCTCACCCCATTGATCATGAACTGAATTTTCCGATAGGTACACCCAGTCTCGAAGTTTCCGTTCAACTGTGAAGACGTGTGCACATTCTACTCGTATCTACGCTCATAATGTACGCGCATTATGACTGGTACGCTTGGGAAGGTAGGCTACGTACTCTGAGCGAGACAAAACATAATATATATGGAGTCAACGCACTGTTCGCTTGTCCAGTACTGATTCGACCGATACAACAAAGTCGACATGTCATAAGGACGTGTTCAGATAACGTGTATGGCAAGCCAAATGTTCAGTCAAATGGCTAGCCAAATGTCCAGTCGATAAACCAGGTTCATCACACTAATTGAAAATCCTGATTTAGCAACAAACTTGATCCCAAATGCTCAATAATTCGATAAACTAGTTTTATAATTTCGATAACCATTTTCGATATATTGGGCAATTGGCTTGTTACGTGAACGATGGAGAACGACGAGAAATTATTGTTGAACGAACTTATTACCATCCATCAATTGGTTTAGATCTGTTTTATTCTTGTGGGGAAAATAAACTTATAGTTATACTCCGAAAGTATATTTCACAGATCTAGATGGAATGAAAGTTTCCATATTTATGAATTGATGATGATGAATTGCCTTCCATCGTCGGAATTAAAATCCATTCTATATCCATAAGGAGTTTATTTTAAACATGGCGAAATGAAATATTTGTCTGTATTTAATGTCTCCATCATGTTCATGGAGACATTAAATAAAATAAAATGGTTCATGTGACTTAATGTTTCTTCTCCAAACAAGAATATACTAAGGGTCTTTGATGGGTCTATGAAGTACTCGTTGACATGATTTAAGATGGAACGACTGTTAAAGGACAGTCGAAAAATGTTCTTCAGACTACAACATGATTCATTACATTTATAGATGCATATATCCAAGACAGCAATAAAGTTCCTCGTGTTGTTGGTTGTTTTGCTTATGGATGTATATACCCTCTAAAAACAAATGAGCGAATTCACTCCAAGAAGAGTGTATGTAGGGAACACTCTGTTATCGAGTGAAATTTCACTCCTTGTAGAATGATATTTTACTTCATTGGAGTGGATATCCACTCCTGTGTGGAGTGAAATTTCACTCTACAAGAAGTGAAATTTTACTCGATAACAGAGTGGTCCCTACATACAGAGTGTACGTAACATGTCTTGTCTCTTGCTCTATTCCACCTTGTATACACCACTGCCTAATACTGGTGTAGAATACTGGTGTAGAATTGCTTTAAAATCGTCCGTGCAATATAATGGTTAATTTGTTGTCTAAACATATCAGTGTCTGGTACTATTCTCTTCCCTTCCCAACCATACCAACCATGACTAATGGAATATTATATATAGGCCAACATAAAGACAGATCACAAGACCGATAACGATTCAATTATATTTTAGAAAATGATGTAGAATATATCATTTTTGAAACCAGTATGAAAGTTCTATTTAGAGAGGAGTAACAACGCATTTCACTGAAAAGAAAGCAAATTAAACGTCGAAATGGGGGCACAAAATGATATAACTATACTTCAGAAGGTGCAGCTAGGTCTAGTTAATTTTATCAGTAAAGTAAATAGGTTTGTCGCCCAATAAACCCAATACTTGTTTCACATTCAAAGCTTTTAATGACCGTCATCAAATATTGCAAAATGGTTTATGTCTAGCAAATCAGGTTAACGAACGAAATTCGTAGAAAGATATGCGCGTTGGTTTATGAATTTCTTAAATAATTGGATATAAATTTGTTTCATTTTATGACCTTTGTCATACGGCATTGAAATCAGTGTAAACTTTGCTGTATATAGGTTGTTTCAATTGATACAGTATATAATATTATATTAATTTAATATAGCCATAGCACATCAAAAAAAGTTATTTGTGTTTATCTAACAAACGATGAGATACACTAATATATTCGATTGAATTTCGATTACTTGTGGTTAAACACGAGGCATTTAATATTTTGAGTGACGGCCATACGTCACCATATACTTACATGTCATTTGAACTAAATTTTTACATACTCGTTAACCAGATTGAGGTTCATATATAGGTTTATATAATTATAGTCCAGATAACATAATGCTCTGCGTTTTGAAACTTTTTATGTTCTTATCAACCAATGGGGAGCATGAATTAGAGACGGTAGGGAGCCAATGATATAGACGAGGAGGGATGGATGGGGTGTAGTGGAGCGGTTACAAGGGGATTTGCAATCTTCTCCCACTTTTTGTATAATTAAGAGTACTTATATTCTGGTGCTATACCTGTTGCGAAGAAACTTTTGCATCTTAATAAGACTAGTTTGCCCCAATAAGAGGGCGCGCCTCTTCTGGATCCACTACTGGTTCAACAAAAACGAATTTTCGGGTCGTTTCTTACTATATGGGGTATATTACTTAGAAATGGATGTTTGCCCTTTGCGGGATTATAATGGCTCATGATAGCCATTTGCTAGATTATAATGGATCTGTTTGTCCTTTGGCGTCGTTTTGTGTGATTTATATGACTTTTCAGTAAAAAGTCTGTCGTCTCATCTCATTTACATTGTTTTTAGAACTCACATCACATTCACCTATAATAATGTTCGTGTGGATACCTACTGTAGCCAGGAAGATTTTTTTCCTGAGAATCCATATACACTTCATGCCAATTGTAAAAGTTTGACAATAAGGTATATATTTTGCTTGCATCAGATTGCTGGCGGACATTGATGAGGTCAGATGTAAGATCAGTTGAAATTGAGACCTTGCCTAAAGAAATAAACTCAATTTGTATTAATCACCCAACCTTGACTTGACGCGGTTAGAACAAAGAATTAAACTGGTTTGGAGCTTAGGGATCTAAGGTAGAAGGCCCTAGAGAATGTTACAAAGTTTCTGACGACTTGCTAAAAGCAAATAGAAGGATGGCGATCTTACGTGACACGTTATGATGACAGGTGACATAACATGCAGGATAAATGTGACCACTTTTCCTTCCGAGAAAAGGCTAATAGGTTGGAATATGCTATATAGATATATCAACAAAGTAAGTTATAAGCGATGTACATCTTCAAACAGAGCCTCTTCAATATGCCTATCAAGTATAAACATTTGTTTCGCCATCATGTTTCCCAATACATCCGAGTAACCCGGAACCTCTAGTAGCCAAACTAAACGTAAAAAATACTGCATTTGAAATTTGGTTTCTGACGAATGGCACAATAAGTTTGTTGAAAGACCTAATTCATATGCTTTAATATAAGCATAAATATCTTTTACATCAAGGTTTTAGCTCATAAACCATCAGTTTCAATCCAGTTTCGTGACTTCGGTCGAATCTTGGATTTGTAAATATTTATCTGATTGCCAGAAACCTTAGTACCTGGTCGTAATTCATAGGCATTTAATTCCTTATAAAAGAGGAACACTGATAAGTATATCTTTGGAACATCATTTCGAGTACGGAAGCTGAATAACGTCGGCTGAATAACGTCGGTCGCAATAACGTTAATAATCAAAAGCTATTATATGCACAGGTATGGGATACGCGTCCAGTGACGTAACTAGGCCGGTGCGGCCTCCCGGGGCCCGGACTATATAGGGGGCCCGGTCGGGGACAAGTAAAAAAAAACACCCATGCATAGAAGACAGCGCGCCGTGCCGGTAGCGCGGGTGCCCGAGAAGCGGCTACGCCGGATAATATTAATATTAAACGTTCTAGGAGAACGATGCTATTTCTCAACAGATAAAGCCCAAAAGTGTCATATCCGGGCGTCTATAGGTGCCAACTTATCAAAAAATTATCATCCAAGCCCAAACCAGCGTTGGACTTGGGTGAATGTGGTCTCTCCTTTTTGGGCCCGTTTCTGCACCCTGTACGCGTCCCTTGTCCCACTGTATTATATAGATGTGACGTGCACATTGCTTACTGTAATGGTCTACTCACGCTAGGAAAACCACCACGGGAGATAAGCGATATCATATACACTTCATTGTTCTAAGTTTGTCCCTCTAAGGGCTCAAAGTTACTGAAATACTCAACCTGTACAAGTTGTCTGATGACAAACTTTCGGCCATGTCGAATATTGCCAAGTGCTCATTTTCTTCGGCGATCTAAACACTGGCTGATCCAGGGTATTGTTGGGTGGTACGATAAATATTCGGTTATCGGTACTACCGGGAGTTTAGTACAGGTACTACCGAAGTAGTGAATGATCAGTGTCGACACACAACATGACACACTAATTCCGAATTTCGGATTCCGTCGATATGCGCATTGACCAAGTTGGCCATGTTATTTGTATATACATGGCCTAATTTTACGATACTAAACTAATAAATGACTAGATTAGGAGTTTCGGTCGATATATTAATGAGAAATTCTACCCAAGTACTGGCACCTTGCCTTTATGAACCAGGGAAAGAATTTTTGAATGTTGGGGAAATTGAGCAGGACTCGAACCTGTGTCTGTAACTTTACGTGCTACAAGCTCTATATTTGCAGATTTTTGTCGATTAACGAACAATTAGACCCAAGTACTGGCCCCTTGACTTTATTGGGAGTCTTGAGTTGCGTCAGGTTCTAGTTCCGTGCAGCAATGTATTTGAGCCAGATGAGTTCGGTAGCATAAATGACAGAGGCAGTTGCACGTAAAGCAACAGATGCAGCGGTTTGAGTCCTGCTCGTACTCAATTTCTTCAATATTGAAACATGGATACCTCCGGGTCGAATTTCTCATTAATATCGACAAAAATCTGCAAATAAATCAATCATTGCTTATGTAAGCTATCTTTCTCTTTGATAAAATTGTTTGTGACCCGATTATTTACTTTATACACAAGCGCGGCAGTTAACTGCAAGATATTTAGAGGATATATATTTTATAGAGCCGTCGGGGCTGTACTAAAGTTACTGCATTTTCACGTTTGAAATTACTCGATCTAATTATATAATTTTGTTGCTCTTATCTCTAAACCGAACTGATCCGAGAATTAACACTCTAACCTATCTCGTTTCACTGTGGTCGTTAGATCACGGTGTGACGTGCTATAATAAAGTTCAGTAGGTTTATGTTATATAAATATAGACCAACGGTCGCATCATTTGAATTTGGGGATACGCCAATTCAAAGAGAATTCAAATATATATATATATATATACAGCGTGGACTGTGTGGCTGAATCCTTTATCACTTGGCAGTGATCTACGGCCTATACAGGCAGGATGTTGCAATGGGACTCGATTGAGAAGCGGGTCAGTATAGTGGCCGTTTTGGGTTGGCAAGCGGCCGTATTTTCGTTTCACGTGCAGGTTTTTTTCCTGTCTCATAAAAAGTAATCGTCTACTGCTCTTTTAAGAGATAATGATCAAGACACGACGTCAATACACCGACACACTGCAGAGTTTATAGAACGATCTATATTAAGAATAGTAATTGGTATATTTCCCCTGTCGACCCAGAAACGACATAAGCGACATTAAAAGTTAGAACATGTTTGGACATTCAATGCCACAAAAGATTACAGTTTATAATTATATACGCAATGTTTACTTTTTGATCTCTAGATCGTTCGAATTATGTGGTATCAAAACATCAGCCATCGTCCTGATTCCACCGTGTATAGGTCATTCCACTCATCAAGGCGAATGTCCTAGTTTAGTTTTTACTTTTTGTCCTTTTTCAAAATATGACAAATAAGTATCTATGCCGTATTCATGCATGAATCTTTGTAATAATATATCAATTTTCTATTTCAATTATGAGAAGTATAATAAAACCAATTCTTGTTTTCAACTATATGACCAACAACTTCAAGTATTTCTATTCATAGCATAACTAATAATTCGCGTTCTTCTACGTGATATCATTTCCGAATTCATGCATGAATCTTTGTAATAATATTGTATTCTCTACAACTATTTAAATTTGGAAAGTAAAATAAAACCAACTCTTGTTTTCAACTATGACAAATATTTCTAATTTATTCATAACATAACTAATAATTGATTATAATTCGTGTTGTTCTACGTCATATCTTTCCGAATTCATGCATGAATATTTGTAGTAATATATTATTCTTCTACAACTATTTAAGTTATAAAAAGTAAAATAAAGCCAACTCTGTTGTTTCAACTATAACAAGCAAGTTTATTCTATTTTATTTATAACATAATTATATAATCATTACGTCACGCGTCACGGAGGCGACGTGCCGTTATAGGGTGAACGTGACGAATTTTCCTTTCGAGAAAATGCAATAGGTACGTAGGAATATGCTATATAAATGTATCAGTTAGTAAGCGCTGTAAATATATATCATAAAGAGTAACCATGTGTCTGTTTTGTTAACCAACCTGATAAACGGGCAGACAATTTACATATTGTAAATTTCTTTCATTTCAGACAATCAGTTTTCCACCATGAATGAGGAATTGATTAAACAAAAGGAGAAGGAGTGTATTGCATTTATTAACTCCGCGTCTGACGACAGTAAGTATTAGACTTATTCTATACACGTGTAACGAATATTTGATTACTTGTGAGACTGATCATTAGTGCCGCCTGCGAAGTGACATAATGACATAAAGTCTAAACCTGTGATGACCGCTGAAACATAAATTGTCATTAGATAAATGATATGTTTAATCTGTTTAAATATGTCTCATTAAATAAGAAAGCAGACGCAGTATAATAACATTTTTTTGTTGAATTTTTAGTCTATACCCATTTTTAGGACATGAGAGTTTTCTTTCTAAAAGGACAAACTCGATGTTTTGAACTAATAGATTATTCAAACATTTCCACCTTTCGAAATATTTCACGTTGCTAACAATCTGTCATATAAAGCATATGGAGCATGAGTTGATATACAGTATCTGTTGCAAACTATAATTTATATTTCCTAAGATTTAGAGTAGCCCCTTTCAATGATATGTTTTGTCTAGTAAATTCCTCGCATTAATATAGTTAATGTAAATCACGGAGTACACATAAACGTTTGTCAAAACAGTGCACTTTATCATTTTGTTATTTTGTATGCGGAGGCGCTGAAACTAGTCGACAATTTCGTCGTTAAATGTATTTGGATGAATGGGCCGATGATAGTAATTGTTTCGTTAAGTCTGGTTCGTTGCAAAGGTTTGCGTGTTTACGACCACACGTCTATGATGATGACCGAGTTACTCCAATGAGTTATCAATGGATCGATACAAGTGTAAAAAAACGTACAAACAGCTTTGAAAATGAGGCATACACATCAGGATAACCATTTCCAAGGTTTTCATTAAAATAGTGGCGTTTGGCTTAAAAACAGTCCAAGGTGTGAACCAGGTAGGTAACCAAGGCTAACATTAACATTAGATGCTGATTGGATTAAAGATAATCCAAGATATGTGCAACCAAGGCTTTTCATTAAATTAGAGGCCGATTGGGATTAAAAGCAGTTCAAGGTGTGGGTCAGTGGTTGGCCTGGGAAAACCTGCACACTTTATTACCAACTTCCATTCACAAAACATCAATTCGGTGATCGTGTAAACAAGAAATTTTCGTTTTCTCTCAATATAAACAGTCTTAACAACCAAAGCATAGAACATTCGGCAGTCATATAGGTATGGGTCTACTGCATGCAAATAGTGACGTCAACGGCCAAAGCCATCCAAAGCTGCAGTGCTTGCGGGTCCCCTTTCATCGAAGTACAAATACATTCCCGCCTAACAAAATTGTATTATATGACGTCATAGGATCGAATATTCTAGTAGCCATTGATTATCATTAACAATTACTCTGGTGTCTGACGCCTAAGGATATATTTCGCTTCACCACCAGGAACGAATGATCAATTGCAACGATAAGATTTTACTACGAGTTGTTGATTTGGGTCAGTTGCCAAATCGTTTAGACTAATTCTACCAAATGGTTTTATAGATCCGATTTCTGTATTTTCATGAAATTCACGGAATTTATCATCTAGAAGACACTGGTTGCTCCAGGCTGGCCGTGGATCGCCACTGCTGCCAATAAATGTTGGGCCGAAAGTGAACTATTAAGTGAATTAATTTAAGCAAAATTTCGATCACCAAGTCACTAACTTATTCGTGTCTATATTTTTAAGCAGGAAAACCATACAAATATTGTTCCTGGTCAACACCAGTAATTTAACCAGATTATACCCAAAAATGACTGTGTATAGTGCTGCGTATCAGTCGGCTCGTGTATAGCATTGGGCTCATAATGGTGAATACGCGTCGTGAAAACACCTCGAATTCGTCAAAATATGGCGAACACTCTGTCATGGTACTTGTGTGGGTTCAATCAAAATAAAATGTACGAATATCATTACTAGACAGTAGTGAAAATCAATAACGCTGAACCATACCAAGGTAATTATGTTCAATATTTTACAACAGTGTGGGATCTTGTGGTCGCTTGGAATGGGTTTACGTAAGCCGAGATAATGTGACGCCCGCGTATATGCGCCACGGTCTAAATCCGACGAATCACCAGTAAGTTTAGTTTGGTTGAAGTCCGAACTATGGATAACGTCGCAATATAAATTTGTTTATTATTATTATTTAATTAAAGGTGCTTCATCATGTCAGATTTTGGGAGGAGTGCGGTTTATTAAAAAATATATTTATATGCTATATATGTAAAGATATCGTGCGCTTGGTGTCAAACATTGAGTTAGGTTTTTCACACTGCCCCCCTGGTCTCAGGTACGGTACTATTGTAAGAACTTTAATGTGACGTCACAGTATATTACCGCCGAAATACCCCCGGGCAATTTTAGTCGATGTCACATGAAAAAGATTTCTCCGAGATTGAAAATTGATATTTGTCTATATGCTATAAGGATTCGCGCATTTAAATTTGTTTAAAATAATATGTAGAGTCCGATGTCACAATAGTTCGTGTGTTGACAATACCAATTAATTAAGTTGCAAATAATTGCTGAATTCCTGAAAAGTTATTAGCATTGCCATATCGGTAGTTCGATCACCACCCGGTCAAGCCGGCGGACACTACCACATTAATAATTGATAAAAAAAAACTGCTGATATTTAATTTTATCAACAAATATACCGAAATACATCTTCGACATTTTCAAAGCTTGTAAGTAGGCCAACTAAGTATTAAAGCCATTTTTAATGGGTTTTATATTCACTAACCGCCAGCACCTCCGTCCTGAATTCCATTAGAGATATATTCGAGACCACGCACGCATATGGTACATAACAAGGTAGGCCTACCGTAAAATGTATTGTATAACAAATCTAGATAACTAGGGGTTATAATCAACGGTCTAGAGTGGGGTTATCACAGGATAATCAACGGTCGGGGTTTAATGCAAGCGA